>APFE030229790.1:59395-180916 GCA_000404065.3 Pinus taeda
GGAAGTGGGGAGGGGGGGAATTACCCCCAAATCCCAACATAGGGGTGCTTCCATGCCACTGTGAACCTCCCATATAGGGCGGTGTATTTTACCACCAATGTTATGCTGGGTGAAGCATACAAGGTGTGGAAATATTCATGAAAATATTATAACATATAAGAACAGAAAGTTGGTATGCAGGGTAAAACTAAGTGCACACTGAAAAATTGGGCACAAGAAAAAGATTGGGGCTCAATGACTATAAGAGTTCAATATCCAAAATATATACAATAGGTTTCCAACTTGCCCTCAACACAATGGTTATCTTTCCTTGGAGAGAACTAAGATTAAATTTGAAAAAATAGAAGCCTCCGAAGGAAACTCGTATTTCACTTGTGAGGAGAACTCTTTAAAAATATGAACCAAATAATTGCAATAAATTCAATAATATTTAGATATTTGTGGAACGTTTTTACACTTTTGAATGTTAATTTCCTTAAATGAGCTTCACTTATTCATAAACATGGAGGAAGTAGACATTTTCCTTTGTACATCTATTAAGCTTATATATCTAGTTTTACCATGTTGTGAAATCCTTCCAAATTCAAAGTAAGTTTTTGTTTTTTAAACCGCAAAATACCCATTTGTTTCATCAATCCATTCACCTTGCACATGGCATCCTTGTAGGTAGTGACTAAAAAATACTTAATAAATTGTTGTTTTACTAAAATTTGGGCCTCCCGTTATTGAATCTCTGGGTGATGTTGCTACACTTTGGGAATATTTTATAAATAACTCTACCATTAAAGGCTAGAATGAACTAAAATTGAAACTCTTTTCACATCAATTTTGATTCACTAAAATATTTCATCCACCACTTGAAATTTATCTATACTCTATAATTGTTTTTCGAAGAAAGAAATCAACCTCTCTCTCAACTCGAGGATTAGAGTGAGGTTGCTGGTACTAGGCCAACCCATAGGTATACTCACTTAAGATTTCACAAGGCTTGAAGCCTATCACCAATATTCATAGGCACAATCCCATTACAACAATATTTATCAATGCATTAAAGCTCATCATGTCACTAACAAGGATTTGAACCTAGGTGGGGAAGATAACAATAAATCTACCCAACTACTTGGGATAAAGAAAATTGAATCTATAATATATACTTATTTATATTTACTTTCTTCAATTGATCATATAACTATAGGTTATATTACTTTAATCATAATATTTTTTATTAAAACTAACCAATTTGAATTAAAACTAAAGTAATGTGGCTTTCTTCGAGTTGACCTACTGACACCTATGAATATAGTTCCTCAATTTTATAAAATATGCTTTCCTATGCATCCATTTTCCATGGTTGTATTTTTCTAAAATATATAATGATGCACCAAGTACCTTACATCGACAATTTATTTTTGTTATGATTTTGCTAATGTAGCATGAATATTTATTCAAGACATGATAGAAAGGTATAATTCAATATGATGCAATTGTTGAGATCTCTCCTCAAAATTTGAAGCATCATGCCATAGCCACCAAAGTATGGACATGTACAATCCTCCAATGGATTCCTACACTGCAAATAACCTTCCCATTTAGACTTGGAGAAAGGATTGTTTATGTTTGTGGCATGTCCTAAGATTCTATAGGAAATGGACTAGCAATATCATATTCAAATTGTCTTGATGATAATTTTTTTTGTAATTTATCAAAATGTTGAGTGGATTCCTTATGAATAATTTGTTGTACCTCAATATGAGAATATAAGATATCAAATGCTAATTTAATTTCCTATGGAAATGAATACTTACCTAATTTATGGATAACATATTCCTTTTATTTCTTTAAAACCTAAAAATTAATTTTGTCAACATGTTGTTTTATATGTTTGTTTGTTTGTGACTTCAAAATCACTCTTTTGACTAGTAGAGATTTTTTACTAGAAGTATGGATAAAATATGTAAGGATTATAGTATCATAGGTTTGTGTGGGTCTTCCTTCTCCCTCTATAGTAACTAGCTACCATTGTGAGGTGTCTGTTGGAGTAGAAGTATCAATGCATGGATGAGTATCAACAAAAAGCCTCTCACTCTATTTTTCTTAATTCGTTTTGAATTGTACTTCAATTTTTCTTCATATTGACATTCATGTTCTTATGATAATCATTTTTTTCCTCTTCTTCATGCATATTCTCATGCTTCAACTCTAACAATTTGTGGTATTTATGAATTGGAACTATTGTTTTTCCTTAAGGGATATCATATCTATACATGGTGTGATCCTTTGGAATTCTTTTTATTTAACCATATATATTAGGACACATACATAGGTTATTTCATAAATTCAAAGTTGTATCTTGGAGATATTAGTGGAACATGGTTTGGATAATTCTATTTGCCTTGCAAAATCTAGCTAAGAAATGAAAGAGTTTAATAAATTATCCATTAATTTCTTCTTTAAAACTCATGGCTTGATCAACTATTAATATAAGTTGAATTATTCCTTCCTTAGAATCTGTTTATTAAAACCATGACATATGCTCTCTTTCATTACATATTTAGCAGGAGGGTAAAGTGTGACTTCCTTGATTTTTGTTCCTTTTGCAGTGATCATATCTATAGATAGACAAATAATGGAAGCATCAATTGTTGCTAGCCAAGTTCTTCCAAGGATTAATGGATCACCTCCAAAACTATATTTTGGATGAAGAATTTAAAAATATATAGGATACTCCAAAGAATCCAAGGACACAATACTATCATCTATTACACCCTTAGGTTTTTCTTGAGATCTATCTGCTAATTCTAGCATTGTGGGTGTTGGTCCAAGATTACATTTATTAAAATTTTACATTGTTTCCATCATCAGTACATTAATATCTACACCTAAGTCAATTAAATTACTTGGAATATAAATATTACTAATAAGAATCGTAACCATTGGTACACCTAGATTAACATATTTCTCTGTTATAATTTTGTTGACATTAGACTAGCTAGTTTTCCAATGACTTGTATTGTTGGTAAATCTCTTTTATTTCTCAATTCATTAAGACATAATTCCCTAGTTTTGTTTGCATATAGTTATTATTCATTATATCTTGTAATAATTGAATCTTAACACACATATTCTTTAAGTCATCCAAGAAATCATACTTAGGTGAGATCACAAGTTTTTACAAATGTAGTCTCTCTGGAAAGAGAGGTGGTTTGATCAACTATGATCTATCCTATTGAGATTCAATTAGTTTTTTTATAATTGTAGTTCCAATTTTGTTAGGAATATGTTCTTCTTCTTCTTCTTCTTCTATAATCATAATAGATATCTTCTAAAAATAGTTAAATATGTAAGAAATGATCCCTCTTGACATTATAAACATGTTTTTCCACTACTGTTAGGATTTTCCACTATATAGGATGGTAATTGAGTGGGTATTGAAGGTGATTGGCTAGAAGGTTGGTGTAGATGTTGTGGCTAAGTTATTTATGGTGGAGGAATTCAAGGATATGGTTGTTTATTTGATTAAGGTTATTGAGGAAATAGGAATTTTTGTTGCTATGGAAATCATTGATGTTGGTACTTTCGAGGAGGAAAATATTGTTGTTTATCTCTCTCTCTCTCTCTCTCTCTCTCTCTCTCTCTCTCTCTCTCTCTCTCTCTCTAGATCGATACTTCCAATAGATTTATTTGATAAGGAATTTTAAAAACCCTAGTTGATAAAATAATGTCCTAATCTTATGAAGATAGGGTTGCTAACATTTTGGTGCCATTGACGAGGAAGTGAAACTAGAATTAATTGTAGGAATATGGAGTTTATATTTGCATATCTTTCAATTTAAAAATTCTGGACAAGGAGGAGTGAAGATGGAAAGATGTGATGTAAGAATATACCCATTCACTTTAGTGAGTCTTCGGAAATACTCATCACATTTATAAATTCATATATCAATTAGACTCTAAGGATTATAAAGGTTGATTTATTTTAATATTAATAGAAAATATATCAAATGAAGCAACCTCCCTCCCCCCCACACTACTAATTTAACTCCAAGAAATCATGTAATGTGGGAAGAATCATTATCTACAAAGGAATCAAGAGAGGGACAAGTAAAATCAAGTACATTCACTCAAGAAACATTGTTGGTAGTAACCAAATCAATGGAAGGACAAATTAAAGCAAGTACATCTAGTGGGGCAATGGAAAATAAACTTGAGATTTGGATTAAATATTTTTGGGTTTTTTTGGAACACAAAATGGCAGAGCATGATGAAAGAGAACTCAACATGGATGTTGCAATAGAAAGAAAAAGAGAAAGAAAAATTAAAAAAGAGAGTGGAAGGAGAAAGAAAATCAAAAGTAGATCATGATGAAAGAGGATTTTATGTAGGAGCAACAAGAGAGAAAGTGAAAAATGAAATAGGAGAAGGATCCTAAGCATAGGAAGTAGAAAATGAAGTAACTTTTGGATTCCCCATTTTGCATACATCTAGATCCTTTGGTATTGAGGTAAAAATGAATAATGGATCCAGATGATAAATATCTAAATAATTCTACTCACAAAAGCCTCCATTTAGATAATGGACCACCATATATACTTCCAAAATTTTATGATATGTTGAATGAGGAGCATAAATGCATTTATTTTGAAATTTCAAATTTTGTGTTGTTCATATGGAAATAATAATGATGCATAGAAACTTTGCATGTTTCGAGATACTTTAATAGTAACAACTCTAAAATGGTTTATGTGTTTAGGAAAATGTAATATAATGTATTGCGATGATATGAGAAAAAATGTTCTTTATAAATATCAACCATATTATAGGGCTAGAGACTCCAAGGAAGACTTCATTATGATGTCCCAATAGGAGGAAGAGATGTTAGACAATTATTCAGAAAGGTTCTCTTACAATTTACATAAATCTAAACAAATTACACTAAATATAAATACTATTTGCCCAATTTTCGTAGAAGGCATTAGGGATGAATTCATTGATGTACTTGATCTTATGAGATTTACTAAGCAATATTTCCTATTTACCTTTTGAGAAATTATTTGAATTGTGTGAGAAGTATTCTTGGGGTAGAGCTAATGTTGGAAAGGGACAAAGAGCTACTCTTTCCAAAATCACCAAGTCAAAATCAAGAAGTCTGACAAAGGAAAAATTAGGAAATTTGTTGGAGAAATCCAAGACTAACATCTTACTTACTTGATATGTTCATGCTTGTAGCTAACTAGTGTGTGATAGTGAATTTTACAGAATCTGATTTGTGGTTGCAGAAAATGTATGCTTCAGTAATTTTAGATATTTACACAGGTTTGTTTATGGATATTTGCATAGATACATGGATCTATCTCTTGTTAGTCATGTATCTATTATGAGATTTATTTTTAAGTACGTTGAGATATGTACATGAGTTTTTCACATGATAATCATGTATATATGATGGTCTTCTTAATAGCAATCACGTATATTTATTCTAAGTTAGATATGATCAAGTTTTGTAGTGTTTCTTGATGACGATTGTTCTGTTGTTTTGCCTCTTATCTATCGATGATGCCTTTATCATGCTGATCTTAGTCTGGAAGTGTTGACTAGGTTGATTTAGTTATGGATTGAAATACTGATCAGTTTTAATTCCGTAGAAGTGTGATTTTGTATGGTTCAATGATCTCGGAATGGTTTAATACTTGATCCAGTGGTTAATTCAGTGTTACAATGATTCATTTAGCTAAACGATTCAATGTTTAGTAATCTTATATTTGTACACAGGTGGTATATGGAGGAAGTGTGTATATATGCATTACTTCTTCAAAATAGTAGTATATGCATTATGAAGTAAATTTGATCAGGGTTTTCATTGACTATGTTGATGATAGAGTGCCTAATTATCTTTATTCGTACTCAATAGATTGATTTATGCCTTGGTATATTGATTAGTGATTGTGAAATGAAATGATCTGGTTATGGTAATTCAATATTCTATGATTTATTACAGTATATTGGTTTATTCAGGGATTGGATGATTTGATTCTAGATGTGATTTCAGAATGGTTAATTGGTATGGAGAATAATGTTAGGAGTGTGTCCAGCATGAAAATTTGATGAAAGGTGGCCTACAAGTTTTGATGTTATGAGTTAGGTGGATCCAGTTTGAAATATTATGAAACATGGTCCATGATAGGTGTTGAGAGTTGGAGCCTTCAGTAAGGGATTGAGAGTTTTCTTCTAGTGTTAGCTGGTAAATTTGTTCAAGGGGTAGGATTTCCCTTCTGGTAGGAGACGATAAATGAGATCAGGGGGTTGTAGCTCCCTTCCAGTGGGTGTTGGAGAATGAGTGGAGGTTGTAGCCTCCTGTAGGTGGGTGCCTATGTACTAGTAAGATTCTGCGCTAGTAAAATATGTAATGAATTTTTTCTTTATAATGAAAGAAGAAAACAAAGATGACGATAGTAGTGGTTTTCTCCCACATTGGGTTTCCACCTAAAATCCTGGTGTTCTATGTATGTTGCTTATGTGTTGTGATTTATCTATTCTTTACTACATATTGGATGGTTAATGGATTACTAATACAATGGTTTAGTTTACTCACTGATGGACTTTATATCAAATTTGGTAATTTGGATATACGTGTTTTTTATTCACTAGAGTCACGTACATACATGGGTTGCATGAAGAACAATAACATATAGAATTCAGAATATGAAATGAAAAGTTAAAGTGAACTAAAATTAATGATTCACCCCACACCCCCCCACCACCTCTCCCCCCCCAATTATTTTTTCTAATAATTAGTATCAGAGCAGGTCACTCCATTAGAAGCTTAACTACTTGGTAGTGGATCAGGGAAAATTGGAAGGGAGCACAAGAAGAAGGGAACACAAAGGAATAGGTCAAACTAGGAAAGTGGTGACAATGATACATATGATCTTGTGGCAATATCTACATTCATAGGTTAGAAAGAATCTGTAGTATCAAGCCAAGTCAATAAATATGGAAAATAAAGGTATGTTTGTACTTAATGATGCTAACCATCAAGAATGGAAATCAAATATGAATTTTAAGTTAATGGACCTTAAATCTTATGTTTGGAACTTAGTATGTAATGATTGCACTAAAAATCCCACATCAGGTGAAGAATTGAAAAATAATAGCTAGGCATTAAATGAAATCATTGGTAACATACCCGATTCAACACTAGAGAAGGTTATGGATTATGAAACTGCAAAGGAAGTATGGGATAATCTGCAAGAAATCCATGAAGGAAAAACAAAGAAATATTGTTCATCAAGAGAACCAACATGTAATATTATTTCTAAAGCGAATAATGATTTGTTAGAAGATGAGTATGATAATAAAACAACCTTTATTATGTCAGATGCAGTTATTGATTCAGAAGAAGACAAGTTAGAGAGAATTATTAATCTTAGAAGAAAAACTATTTTTGCTTTGAAAAGGATTAACAATATTAAGAATAAGTTCTAGGAATATGAGAAGAGGGATCGTGATAAATCAGTAAGTATTGCACCATAATATAAACAATATTGTGAGGCTGAGATCATCTCTCTAAGATCAGAACTTGAAAAGTCAAACAAATCAAAATAAGAGATACTCGAAGTATTTGAAGAACAAGATAATGGGATGAAGGAAGAGATTATCGAATTAATAGAGCAATGGGAAGAAGGAAGAAATGTTGAAGAAGGAATGAGGAAGAAGTATCTGGAAAAGGAAGAATAATGTCAAATAATGGAGGTTGAGGTAAACATTCATAAGGTTAAATTAGAAGAAAAGGATAAACATTTTAGATTTCAAGATAGTACTAATATTTTGGATAACATTCTTAGTTGTGAAAGGTCTCTCTGCATTAAATCTAGTCTTTGTTTTCGTGAAATTGTAAAAGGAGAATATATCTCCCAAGATTATGCTAGTAATTATGAAGTTCACAAATCAAACTATGAAAGACCTGATAAGCAGATAATAAGCCAACCAGATCAACATCAAAGGAAAATATTTTTCCAAATGAAATCCTTTTTCCCAATATAGAGACATTAATCGATTCTCTCCTCTAATCCATGATGTTAAATGTTTTATATTTCATAACTATGGACACATTACAACCAATTATAGAAGTAGATTGTTTCGATCTAAAGAAAATAACCACTTCATAAGAAGATCATCAACTCCCAAGTATTCAAGTTTCTTTCAAGGATATTTCTATTAGCACCTAAATCCACCTTAGGCTGAAGGAAGGCAAAATTCAGGGTAACCACAAACCAAGCTTAGTCTGGTAGCTAGCCCCACCAGAACAAGAGAGGGCTCTCTTCGAGTCACACTCAGTGCATAGATAAACGAAGTGGCCTGAGATGACTTACAGTGAAATATTTATCTTAGGCTAGTAAGTGAATATGGATACAAGAAGTGATTGCTACGAATGACTGTGTTTCTGGGATGGTATGGGACCAATGGGTCTTAATGAACAGAGAATTTAATATAAAGACACAGATTACTTCGTGAGGAAAGATAGGCGGAGAGTGCAACAATTTAGTTTGAAGAAATGCAGAATGGAGAGATTGCTTAGGGGAGTGAAAAGGGCATGGGCAACATGAATCATTTTCAACATAAGAAGAACACTTAACATTAAATTTTCCCATAGGCAGAGCAACAAAATTGAATTCTACCTTATCTAACTTAGAAAATTTCACCGGAAATGAATATGAAATGAGCTATGAAACATAAAAAGATACATATGAAACATAAGAGACACATCACTCACAACCACATGAATCTCATGAAATAGAGCCACTGCCTTTCATTAATCCTTTGTAAAAAATATACACTGAAGAAACAGAGTTTCTTTCCCACAGTCTCCTAGAAGTTACAAGCCAAACAACCCTTTGCAAATAGTTTGCATAAAATATATAGAAAATGTCATGAAGAGATAGAACACCCAAGGGTTGGGGAGTTACTCGAATCATTACAAAATGAAGGTGGAGAGACAAACATCAGCTACAGGTGCAGTGCCACAAACATGCCAAATGTCTTGGGTGACCCTTTTCCTTCCTTTGCCACTTGGATAAATGCCCATCTAGAGTGAAAGTACTTTAAATGCTGCCTTTGGTGTTGAAAAAGTGAAGTTTTTATGAGAGGGCCCACTTATGAGAAGTCGCGAATCGAAATTTCGCGAAACAGAGGCAAATTGGGCCTTTTTTCCTATATGCGTTGCAACATTTTCTGTGTGCGCCGTGCAATTTGAGGCCCGTTTTGAGGCACTTTTAGGAGTCCAAAATGTGCCCAAGTCTACTTGTTGGAAAGCCCATCCTGTCTACTTTCCAACCCAAGTAGAATTTTTGAATTTGGAGGTCATTTTCCCCTCCAAATCTTCATTCTCCCAAGACTACTTCCTGTGTGTCAAAATAGGGGCACTAAGGCCATTTTTTGGGTGTTTTTGACCTCCTGGAGACACAAATCATGCCAAACTTTCTTTCCTGAGTGTTAGTAGTCGTGATTTTGCATGATGAATCCAAAAATGTAAACCATTTCTCATTTGGAGCTCCCAATCCTCCGCGTCGTGCCAGTGGCGCAGCGCATATAGAGAAAAAACATGTGTTTGTGCCAAAACATTTCCATGTGACCAAAATTGTCCCAAATTTCTTGAAATTTGGGCTGGAGGTTCTCTAAGAGGCACTCTGCTAGGTTACAAAATCTTCAACCAAGATTCGAAGCCGATCTTTCTATTTTGCCTTTTTTTTTTCTCTGCTCAATTTGGCCTTCAAGCTCCTTATCCGGGCCTTCACACTCATGTTTCGTGCCCTATGATGACAAGCCATCCTCCTCAGTATGGTTTTGTCTCTGTTGGCCTTCTCAAGTAGTTTCTCTAGGTGGATATTATTCCGCTCTAGCCATGACTCACGACCATTGTTGATCTCTTGATCCAAGGTAGTGAGCTCGATCCTCCTTTGTTGGGTAGCTTGTCAATTCTCATGGATGCTTTGCAGCTCCATGATTGCCTGTTGGTCCTCAAGCTACTTTTTCCTCTACTCCAGATACTTCATGATCCATCTAACCCTCTCCACATTGAGTATCAAGTCTTGGATCTCCGTGCCCTGCTCCTGAATGGTCATCCTAAGATGGGAATTTTCTGCCTTTGCCTCATCATCCTGAATGAGGATGACATCGGTCTCCTATACACCTGATGGAACCTCATCATGCATGGGCTTCTTGCCCTTGTCCAGTACCTGTGTTGCTGATGCCAGAAGCAAGGCCCCTTCCACCCTGGGTGGAGATAAGACTCGCTTTGTTGTTGCACCTACTGCCTCTCCGATATGTAACAAAAACTGGCATGGTAGTGGTCTCATCGTGCTCATGCTAATGAGAAGGACCACCCATCTCCTGCTTTGGTTCTGATACTACCTGTGATGTGCTCAAGAAGTCACGAGAGATGAAGTCCTCCCAAGAAATGCCCTGCAATCCCAACTGATGATCTACCAAAATACGGATAAGAGCAAAGAGATACACATTATTAAGCTACTGCTGAGGGGTCTTATGCAACATGAAAGTGTTCATCCTCTCTATGTTCCTGCATTTCAAAAATGGGAGGTTCATCATCCTCACCATGGTGAAGTGCATGAGCAACCGGATGTGATAGGCATATAGTTGAGAGAAGCTCCCCTCACAGCTAAAGTATTTCATGATCAATCTCATGAGTGGAGCATACTCATCTTTCAAATATCTGAAGGGAAAGGCTCCTGTGAGCTGACTCAAGAATCAGGCCTTGATGTAAGGCTCATAGTGTTGCCTATCCACCTTCTTCTTCTGATGCCACTGTTCTCCAACATTTGGTATACATATTTCCACTGATATAGCTTCGGGTGTCAATGTGAAAGTGACCCTGGCCAAGATAGACTGACCTCCATGTAGATGAATCACAAATAGACGGGCCAACTCATGATGAACAATAACATTTTCCACTCTTTGACAAAATTCAAAACATGCTAGGTGTTGGAAACATGACATGGCAAGAGGGCATGCTTGTAATTCAGTGAGGGTGTTGGGCTCATCCCTGACATGTTTGCCACTCTTGTGATGCCTCCTGGGAGCCTGCTTTTCTGAGCATGAGTCCCTTTATGTCTCCATCTCATACTCTGACGAATGTTGTGATGTCATGACTGTTGTGTATACTGTACCTAGGTTGCCCTTTGATGATGGTGTGAGGCTGGGTGCCTTTGTGATATTTATCACCAAGGGGAACAATGAAATAGGGAGTATTAGGAAGGGAGTAATGTAATGGGAATAGGGGTTATAGGGAGAAATTTGTTTAGGGATATGGGAGGAGTTTGGGTATTTTGATAGGGTAGGGTTTGGGGTTTTAAAAAAATAGGGTTTGGGGTGTCATGTTGACCAAATAGTGGAAGGATAGGGGAGAGGGTTGGGTACTAATTTAGGGCAGGGATATTAGGAAAAATGAGAAAGGGAGGATAGGAAAAATGGTAGGTGAGGGGAAAATGATGGGTGGAATGGAAACTTGGCACTAACAACACACTTTAGCAACCCTAGCCATCATGGTTTTTAGTGATTTCTTATGGTTGATTTTATGCATTTGGTTGCATTCAAACATTGCTATAAACCATCATATCATGTATAAAACTTGATGAACAAATGATGTCAAAGAGCCTACCTTTCATTTTCATGGGCTTCACAAAATTTTGGAGGTGATTTGGCCTTGTTTCGACCCTTGGTCTGTGTGTGCCGCGCGCAAAACCTAGTGCACCGTGCCCTAGGTATGCATCACGCCTGTGGAAAGTTTGAATTGCGGGCAGGCTTTGTGTGCACCGCACCCTGTGTGTGCGCCGCGCCCCTGAGTATATGCGTCGCGCTCCCTCAAACTGCCTCCAACTCACTCAAACACTCACGATGCACACTCACACCCTTTGCAATGTTTCTCCAGGGCTTGGATTAGCACATTGCCTTTGATTTTGGTGATAACTTGCATATATAGCTTTGGAAGTGATGGGTTAAATTTTTGCAAAACCCATTTCTCTAATGTTATGTTTTAACACTTTTTCACTGACTTTAGAACACACTGATTTTTACTTTCCCTTTGAAATTTTAGCTCAAATGATGAAATTTTTGGCACTCTTTGCAGGGATTGCACGACAGGACATTCGGCCACGGAAACCATGACTGCATCTGAAGAAATCCACTGACGATGTTTTTTTGAAAATTTTGTCATAAATGACACTATTTGACTTTTCTTCAAAATAGAGTTTTGAAGAAGAGTCGAAGTCAATCCACATGAAGATGAAGCTCTCCGAATCATAATTGTGTAAGGGCCTCACTCTGGCCTACATGGCTTTACTAGACATGTTCAAAGACCAAATTGATGAATCCCTAGACCTAAACATCGAAAATGACTTTTGTCCTTTAAAGGACCAGACCATGGCTGTCATGGACTTTGATGACTATTAACAAAAGACCTGAGCCAGCAGGAGCCAAACATGATGGGAAATGACTAACATGACCTTCTCCATTAGATTATGGCATGCCCCTAGCAGAATGCAGTTGGGTGAATGGAGCGGGACACCTAAAAATGAAATGCATAAAGAGTTTTGATCTCTAATGGAGGACTGACCAGATCGACTCTAACATTGGCTCCAATGGGGGATGGTAGCTCCTTGGAGGTGCCAACAACAATAGATCTATGGAAGAGTTAGATAGTGCCTTCATCCATTGGGCTATGGAGTCATCATTGCGACAAATAATACAGGACTCTGATTCATTTATGAAACAGAAATAACCAAAAAACTCACTCAAACTCGACATTGAAATGACTTAAAGGCTAGCTTGACCAACTCTAACAAAACTGAAATAAAGTGGTATTTACAGTGATAGTGGAAGTAGTGTTAATAACTTAGAAATGGTACCGCTTGAGCAACCGACCATTGATCAGCCCTACTGGACAATCTTCTCTGTTCATTTCCTACAGAAGAAAGGCATTCTGCCCCCGATATGCTGCAATCTTGAAAGGACCTTTCCAGAGGTTTTCGAACTTACCGTGCTTTCCTTTCTCCTCATTCCTTGCATCCCACTTCAGCACCACATCATCCACTTGAAATTTGTCCACCTTTGCCTTTCTGTCATAAATTTTCTTGATTTTCTCCTGCAATTTGGATGTGTTTTTGAAAACTTCTTCTCTGGTCTGCTGCAAGTGGACCATTTGATTCAACCTTCTCTGCATGGGATCTTCTTCACTGCCGACCTCCTGAAGAGGTTTGACTACCGGGGTAGTGAGAGAGGTAGGGAATACTGTATCAACTCCATAAACAAGCTCAAATTGTGATGTACCTATGAATTTCTTCTGACTGACCCGATCTGCCCAAAGCACATTTACCAACCTCTTATGCCAGCTCTTCTTATTTATTTCCATCAGCTTCTTGATTATGTTGACCAATGAATTGTTTGAAGATTCTACCAATCCATTTCCATGTGGATGATAGGCAATTGAGTGACCCAAAATGATGTGATATTTATGACAAAACTCTATCATCCTTTTTTATTTGAAAGCTGCTGCGTTATCAGTGATTAGCTTATTTGGGCAACCAAAGCGAGACAAGATTTTATTTTCAAGGAATGAAATGATTACCGAATCTGTAGATTGTTTGGTGGGAATTACCTCAATCCATTTCGTGAAATAATATGTGGCTGTGAGGATCCATCTATGCTATCTGGAAGAAGCGGGATGAATTTCGCCAATGAAATCCAATCCCCATTGCTGGAAAGGGGCACTCACCTCTATGGGCTTGAGTGGTAGAGGCTGTAACTTCTGCTTTCATTCGAAAATCTGACACTTATGGTAGCGCTTGACCATCTTATATACATCAGCAAACAATGTCTGCCAATAGTACCATGCTCTCAAAATTTTGTTTGCTGTTGACTTCCAAAAAAGGTGACCACCACAGTCTCCTTGGTGGCAGTCCTCCATGACTTTCTTCGCTTCCTTTTCCACCAAAAAACTTAACAAGAGGCCACCAGGACCTTTCCAATACAGTGCAGAATTAAGAATGTAAAACTTGTCAGCCTTCAACTTGAGTGTTCTTGCTTTGTTTCTAGTCAAGTCGGGCGGTGGTGACAATTTTTAAGCACATATATGATATCTGAATACCATGGAGAAAGAGCAAACATTTCAGATACCTGAATTGATGATTCTTCCTCATTCTCATCGGACATAGTAGCGATTAGATTTATGTCCAAGGTGTGCACGTTTGATTCATCCATTAGCTTCGCCAATCCCTGTCCTTTCACCAGATTTGTGGGCTTTATTTCCACATCATATTCCAGCAAGGCTGCAATCCACTTGCCTCTTCTTCCTTTCAGATCGGTCTTCAGTAAAACATTTTTTACAGCAGCATTAAGAACATAGGCCAGAATGTGAGAATGTAGAATATACACCCAGAAATCTTTCAATGCCTTCACAAGTGCAAGGGCTTGCTTCTCAATGATGTTGTACTTTAAGGCTGCGTCTCTTATAGCTCTGCTGAAAAATGCAATGGGTCTTTCATGATCATCTCTCTTCTGCAATAACACCCCTGCCATAGTATGCTCCAAAGCAAATGAAAACAATATGAAATCCTGAGTGTAGTCTGGGCTGACTAGAACTGGGGCTGAGGAAAGAGCCAATTTGACCAAATTGAAATATTTTACAGCCTCCTCTGTCCATTTCACTTGGTTGTCCTTCTTAAGCATGTTTGTCATCTCTCTTAGGTGCTCAACAAGATTGCATACAAAGCGGCGTAGGAAATTCATCTTACCATTGAATGATTGTATCTCTTTTTTTATTCCGGGGCAGATCGATTTGTTGAATTTCTTGCACATGTGCTGGGTCAATACTGATGCCATATTTTGAGATAATGTGCCCGAGCAGTTTGCCTTCTTCCATGGCAAACAAGCTCTTCTTTGGATTCAGGGACAAGACATATTTTCTGCACTTTTGGAAGACTGTTTTAAGATGGTACATGTGCTCTTCATCAGATTTGGAAAACACCGTCAAATCATCCAAATACACCACCAAAAAGACATCCTTCTCATTTGTGAAAGCCAAGTCCATTGCACGCTGAAATGTGGCACCCGCATTCTTCAAACCGAAAGGAATTTTAGCATAATGTAAGGTTCCCCATGGAGTGGTGAATGTTTTCTTGTCTCATTCATCCTCATGGACAGAAACTTGGTTATATCCGGAATAACTATCAAGCAGTGAATATGAGATGCCCCCACTACTCGCTGAAGTATATGGTCCATTTTGGGTAGTGGATAGTTGTCCTTCAATGAAACTTTGTTGAGATTTCTGAAATCAATGCATAAGCGAATCTCACCTGTCTTCTTCCTTACGGGCACCAAGTTAGAGATCCAATTTGAAAATATGATTGGCACAATGATCCCTAATTTGTACAACCTGTTGATCTCCTTTTCAATAGATGGCAGCAACTTTGGATTTAGCCTTCTCAACTTTTTTCCGAATGGTTTTTGATTGGGCTTGATGGGTGTAGTGTGTTGAATTATATTGGTGTCATATGTCTTTAAGTCGAAATAGTCCCAAGAAAACACATCTGCAAATGAAGACATCAAAATGATATATTTGTCCTTGACCTTTAGCGGCAATGCTTTGGACAATTTTACTAATTTAGGATTTGCAGCTGTCCCGATATTGACCTCTTCCACACCCTTGTCTGTTGGCTTGCGAGCTACATCATCTTGATCAAAGAGTTCTTCTAGAGGTATCAAGCCTTTGGGAATAACGTTATTCTTCAGCTGAAACACGTACATTTCATTGATATGCACCTCATCTGTACCATTACCTTTACCATCATCATTTTCTTCATCAATTGAGGTCTCTTCGAACTTGCCTTTGTTTTGCAGAAAATCATCAATCTCCTCATCATCTTGGAACACTTTCCAATATCTCTGATTGTCTGGAATGGTTGGATGATGCTTGACATGGATTTCGAATTTGTTGCTAGAGTTCGTTGGGATCCTCAAACTACTTGCTGCCTTGGCAAGAGCATCAACAACACTATTTTGTATACGAGGCACACATGTCAAGGTGTATTCTGGAAATAATTTTAAAATGTCTAGGACTGCATTACAGTAAGCCCGCATCCTAGGATGCTTTTCTTGATATTCGCCTCTGACCTACTTGATAACCAATTCAGAGTCACCATATACTGAAATCCTCTTAGCATTTAGCTTTCTTAGAATCTTTAGGCCAGCAAACATAGCTTCATACTCAGCTTCATTATTTGAACACCTAGGGACTTTGTTTGGGGCAGAGAAAGGACTGCGTACCCAAATTCCAATTCCAGCGCCATCATTTCCCACTGCTCCATCGAAATCCATGGTCCAAAAACCTTCTTCCTCCTCTTGCAAGTGCTAGAAATCTATTTGTTGTGCCTTGTCTGCTTGTTGTCCATTATTTTCAGCTGATTGCCCAATGGTGTTCAGCTGTTCTTGTTCTTCTTTCTTCAAAACTTCTCTGAAATTTTATGTTATTTATGGAATATCCTTTGCTTCTACTAACTAACTATCTATATCATTTAAACTATCTGAATACAAAACAAAAGACTCTAAATCTATATGTAGATAGTTAATTGGATGACTTATTGGTTTCTCCTTGCTTGTGATCATGTACTTCACTTTTTGTTCCCGATACAATTTCCTCATTTGCCTAAACACTGGAATCGTAGCATAGGATAAATATAGATGTAGTGTCCCTTTCAGTTTCGCTAACTAAGACCTGGAAAGAAGCATGCCAAACCTTGGAGGAATGTCTCCTACCACAACATCCATCAAAACATTCTTCATTAGGAGCTGATCCAAACTCACAACCAAGTCTTTGATGAGACCTATACATCTTACTCTGTTGGAATCAAACAAATAAAGATCATGATATTGCAGGGTGATGTCCAGACCAAGCTTATCCATGACTGCCTTAGGCATGAGATTGTGAGAAGCTCTAGAATCGAACATGGCATTATGTAACACAAAATCATGCACCCTTAAACTGATGTAAAAAGGTGGCACATCACTATCAGGAGACTCACTATTTGATGCTGGCCCAAAAATCATTTCAGGTTGATCATCTTCGACATTCACCATGTCGGACATTCGGTCCAAATTCAACATTTTAGATACTTGTCCTTTATAACTGTTGTTCTTCAATATTTCAATCAAGGGGAAGGATATCTTCAATTTAGCAATCTCATTCTCTAAATTGAAACAGGGAATATTTTCTACCTCTTTGACTGGGATTTCCTTCCTTTCCTTTTCTTTTGATGTAACTTTCTGATGTGATTGTTCTACTGATGGTGATTTGCTACTCTCTGGATCAACTGCCTCTTTTCCTTTCGTTTGTGCAAGTGATGAATCATTCTTTGATGCTTCAACATCCTTCCTTTTTTGAATGGGTCTGACTGACACATCTCTGTTTCTAAGTGAGTATCGTTGCTGTTGGGAAAAAAAAACATTCATATAGCCTCTTTGGTATTCATCTGGTTCTTCCTCTAAGATGGTGTCGCTTGCTAGAATGAAATCTACGTCTTTGTGTACAACTTAACTCTCTGCATACTCTTCATCCTCAATGAGATAAATAGGCAAATCATCCAGAGTAAAGAGGTGATTTTCTTCGCCTATTACATTCCCGTCCTCATCTGATTCCAGTCCATGCACAAAATTTTGCTGCAAAGGTGTCCGTACTGGCTGTTGTGCAGTCTGCTCTTGGGCTCGCTGATCTCTCTGTCTTATTCTATACTATGGTTTTTGCTAACCACGGAAGTTAGGATTTCTAACTTGTGGCTCCGGTTTGGCAATTTTCACTCTTTCAAGCATCTACTCTACCTTCCGAAGTAGTTGATCTACCGAGGAAGATTCTTCCTTTGCATTGGCCTTCTTCTCTGCTTTTGCTCTAGCTCTCTTGGTCAGCAGATTTGCTTCAATGCTGACCTCTATCTTCTGCATGTCTTCCATTGTGGCTAGTTCTCTTTCTCTCAATTGATAAGCCATGTCAGCATCAAAACCATCCTGGAACTTCAACATGGCTAGTCCCATAGGTGGCCTTATATTATCTAGAATTTCATTATAAACTGTATTGAATTCAATGTAATAGTCTTGGACTGACTCACCCACGTTTCTTTTGATTTGCTCATATTCAGCCAGAATTTGAAGAGGATTATTTTTCACTTCCCAGTGGTTTAAAAATTTTCTTTGTAGGTCAGCCAAGGTAGCGATACGAACAGCCGGCAAACCTATGAACCATTTCCTCACTTCACCTCCAAATGTTTGTACAAAAAGTCTAATTGCCACATTCTCTGCATCGATCTCATGAAGTTCATAGAAGTTGGCCATTCTGTCCACATGTTGCTGAGCAGTAATGCTATTAGGAGTGCCATCAAAATATGGGATTTTGCTTTGGTAATTTGCGGGCATATCATCTAAAACTTGAGGCAAAACAAGAGGTGCAAAACAGGTAGCCATCACTCTTGGAGGATTTGTCCTCGAGGTGTTGGAGGAGTGTGCACAATTTTTAAGGGGCTAGCAATTGGAGTTTGAAGTTGAGATACTATGTAGTTATCAATCGACCGGCTAGTCCTTTCCATCTCCAACTCTACAAGAAACTGTGTATTATGGATAGTAGAGTCAACCATTCTTTCGGACTTGGTTTCGAACAATGATAATTCAAACTGCTCATGAAACTCTAGCTCTCCAAGATACTCAAAAATGTCTGGGCATGAATGGGATTTGAGCACGAGCAATATAGAGCTTTCTTGACGACGAATTCTTGAAATCAAATTGGGATTTTCGTATATGTGTGGAGGGTCGGGATCTGGATTAGCTTTGGTGTATCTTCGAGAAGCCAACGTGCTATTGAGAAAAATCAAAGGACACAACCAACTTTACTCAGCCTATCAAATCCTAAACTTATCATCCGAAATCTTAGAATCATTAAGAAGCAAGGGGATTGATTTCGTTCCCCAGTATGGTTGCCACTATGTTAGCACCTAAATCCACCTTAGGCTGAAGGAAGGAAAAATTCAGGTAACCACACACCAAGCTCAGTCTGGTAGCTAGCCCTACCAGAACAGGAGAGAGCTCTCTTCGAGTCACACTCAGTGGATAGATAAACGAAATGGCCTCAGATGACTTACAGTGAAATATTTATCTTAGGCTAGTAAGTGAATACGGATACAAGAAGTGATTGTTACGAATGACTGTGTTTCTGGGATGGTATGGGACCAATGGGTCTTAATGAACAAATAATTTAATATAAAGACAGATTACTTCATGAGGCAACATAGGCGGAGAGTCCAACAATTTATTTTGAAGCAACCCGGAATGGAGAGATTGCTTAGGAGGGTGAAAGGGCATGGGCAACATGAATCCTTTTCAACAGAAGAAGAACACTTAACATGAAATTTTCCCACAGGCAGAGCAACAAAATTGAATTCTACCTTATCTAACCTAGAAAATTTCACCAGAAATGAATATGAAGTGAGCTATGAAACATAAAAAGATACATATGAAACATAAGAGACACATTTGCTGCACTCACAACCACATGAATCTCATGAAACAGAGTCATTGCCTTTCATTAATCCTCTGTAAAAAATATACAATGAAGAAACAGAGTTTCTTTCCCACAGTCTCCCTGAAGTTACAAACCAACCAACCCTTTGTAAATAGTTTGCATACAATATATAGAATGTGCCATGAAGAGATAGAACACCCAAGGGTTGGGGAGTTACTCGAATCATTACAAAATGAAGGTGGAGAGCCTAACATCAGCTACAGGTGCAACGCCACAAACATGACAAATGACTTGGGTGACCCTTTGCCTTCCTTTGCCACTTGGATAGATGCCCATATGGATTCAAAGTACTTTAAATGCTACCTTTGTTGTCGAAACATTGAAGTGTAGATGAGAGGGCCCACTTATGAAAAGTCGCGAATCGAAATTTCGTGAAACAGACAGAAATTGGGCCTTTTTCCCTATATGCGCCGCGCCATTTTCTGTATGCGTCGTGCCACTTTGAGGCCCAATTTTAGAAACTTGCAGGAGTCGAAAATGTTCCCAAGTGTACTTGCTAGAAAGCCTGTCATGTCTACCTTCCAACCCAAGTGGAATTGTTGAATTTGGAGCTCATTTTCCCCTCCAAATCTTCATTCGCCCAAGACTACTTCCTGTGTGTCAAAATAGGGGCAGTGAGGCCATTGTTTGGGTGTTTTTGACCTCCTGGAGACTCAAATCATGCCCAAATTTCTTGTGCAAGTGCCAGTAGTCGTGATGTTTCATGTTGAATCCAAAAATAAAAACCATTCCTCATTTGGAGCTCCCAATCCTATGAGCTGCGCCAGTGGCACGACGCATATAGAGAAAAAACCTGTGTTTGTGCCAAAAAAATTCCATGTGACCAAAATTGTCCCAAATTTCTTGAAATTTGAGCTGGAGGTTCTCTAAGAGGCACTATGCTGGGCCACAGAATCTTCAGCCAAGATTCGAAGCTGATCTTGCTCTTTTGCCTCTTTTGTTGCTCTTCTCAATTTGGCCTTCAAGCTCCTTATTCGGGCCTTTGCACTCATGTTCCATGCCCTGTAATGGCAAGCCATCCTCCTCAGTATGGTTTTGTCTCTATTGGCCTTCTCCAGCAGTTTCTCCAGGTGGATATTAATCTACTCTAGCCATGACTCACGGTCATTGTTGATCTCTTGCTCCAAGGTAGTGAGCTCGATCCTCCTTTGTTGGGCATCTTTTCGATTCTAACAGATGATTTGTAGCTCCATGATTGCCTGTTGGTCCTCAAGCTGCTTGTTCCTCTGCTCCAGATACTTGATGATCCATCTGGCCCTCTCCACATTGAGTATCAAGACTTGGATCTCTGTGTCCTGGTCCTGAATGGTCATCCTAAGTTGGGCATTTTCTGCCTTTGCCTCATCATCTTGAATGAGGATGACACCGGTCTCCTGTACCCCTGATGGCCCCTCATCATGCACAGGCTTCTTGCCCTTGTCCAGTACCTGTGCCACTGACGTCGGAAGCGAGGCCCCCTCCACCCTAGGTGGAGATAACACTCGCTTTGCTGCTGCAAACAAGTGCCTACTGCCTCTCTGATATGTAACAAAAACTGGCATGGTAGTGGTCTCATGGTGCTCATGCTGATGAGAAGGACCACCCATATCCTGCTCTAGTTCTGATAGTACCTGTGATGTGCTGAAGAAGTCACGGGAGATGAAGTCCTCCCAAGCAATGCCCTGCAATCCCAACTGATGATATACCAAAATCTGGATAAGAGCAAAGTGATACACATTGTTAAGTTCCTGTTGAGGGGTCTTATGTAGCATGAAAGTGTTCATCCTCTCTATGTTCCTGCATTTGAAAAATGGGAGGTTCATCATCTGGTGAACTGCATGAGCAACCGGATGTGATAGGCATATAGTCGAGAGAACCTCCCCTCACAGCTAAAGTATTTCATGATCAATCTCCTGAGTGGAGCATACTCATCTTTCAAATATCTGAAGGGAAAGACTCTTGTGAGCTGACTCAAGAATATAGCCTTGATGTAAGGCTCATAGTGTTGCCTATCCAACTTCTTCTTCTTATTCCACTGTTCTCCAAAATTTGGTATACCTGTTGCCACTGATATAGCTTCGGGTGTCAATGTGAAAGTGACCCCGACCAAGATAGACTGACCTCCATGTAGATGAAGCACAAATAGATGGGCCAACTCATGATGAACTCTAACATTTTCCACTCTTTGTAAAAATTCAAAACATGTTAGGTGCTGGAAACATGACATGGCAAGAGGGCATGCTTGTAATTTAGTGAGGCTAGTGGGCTCATCCCTGACATGTTTTCCACTCTTGTGATGTCTTCTAGGAGCCTGCTCTTCGGAGGATGACTCACTTTGTGTGTCCATCTCATACTCTAACGAATGTTGTGATGTCATGACTGCTATGTATACTGTACCTAGGCTGCCCTTTGATGATGGTGCGAGGCTGGGTGCCTTTGTGATATTTGTCACCAAGGGGAACAATGAAACAAGGAGTATTAGGAAGGGAGTAATGTAATGGGAATAGGGGTTATAGGGAGAAATTTGTTTAGGGATATGGGAGGAGTTTGGGTATTTTGATAGGGTAGGGATTGGGGTTTTAACAAAGTAGGGTTTGGGGTGTCATATTGACCAAATAGTGGAAGGATAGGGGAGAGGGTTGGGTACTAATTTAGGGCAGGGATATTACGAAAAATGAGAAAGGGAGGATAGGAAAAATGGTAGGTGAGGGGAAAATGATGGGTGGAATGGAACCTTGGCACTAACAACACACTTTAGCAACCCTAGCCATCATGGTTTTTGGTGATTTCTTATGGTTGATTTTATGCATTTGGTTGCATTCAAACATCGCTATAAACCATCATATCATGTATAAAACATGATGAACAAATGATTTCAAAGAGCTTACCCTTAATTTTGATGGGCTTAACAAAATTTTGGAGGTGATTTGGCCTTGTTTCGGCCCTTGGTCTATGTGCACCGCACGCAAAACCTAGTGCGCCGCACCCATATGTATGTGCCGCACCTGTGGAAAGTTTGAACTGCGGGCAGGCTCTATGCGCGACACGCCCTTTGTGTGTGCCACGCCCCTGAGTATATGCATCGCGCTCCCTCAAACTGCCTCCAACTCACTCAAACACTCACGATGCACACTCACACCCTTTGCAATGTTTATCCATGGCTTGTATTAGAACAAGGCCTTTGATTTTGGTGAAAACTTGCATATATAGCTTTGGAAGCGATGGGTTAAATTTTTGCTTCCTCAAAAACCCATTTCTATAATGTTATGTTTTGACACTTTTTCACTGACTTTAGAACACAATGACTTTCACTTTCCCTTTGAAATTTTAGCTCAAATGATAAAATTTTCAGCACTCTTTGCAGGGATTGCACAAGAGGACATTCGGCCATGGAAACCATGACTGTATCTGAAGAAATCCAATGACGACCTTTTTTTTTAAATTTTGTCATAAATGCCACTGTTTGACTTTTATTCAAAACAGATTTTTGAAGAAGAGTCGAAGTCTATCCACATGATGATGAAGCTGTCTGAATCATAACTATGTAAGAGCCTCACTCTGGCCTGCATGGCTTTACTACACATGTTCAAAGACCAAATTGATGAATCCCTAGACCTAAACATCAAAAATGACTTTTGTCCTTTAAAGGACTAGACCTTGACTGTCATGGACTTTGATGACTATTGACAAAAGACCTAAGCCAACAGGAGCTAGACATGAGGGGGAATGACTACCATGACCTTCTTTGTTAGATTATGGCATGCCTCTAGCGGAATGCAGTTGGGTGAATGGAGCAAGACACCTAAAAATGAAATTCATAAAGATTTTTGATCTCTAACAGAGGACTGACCAGACTGACTCTAACAATTTCTTTGCTTGCAACGTATCTAGTCACAAAGCTATTGATTGCAATAGGAGGGATATGAAATAAAAATATTATGATTTCTCTCCTCCATTTTCTATTCATATAAGATGTTATACTTGTAACAAGTTTGGGCATGTATCAAAAGAATGTAGGAACAACTCAATGGATACACACTGACAACAAGTTGGTTTTCTCCAAGGAAAGCAACTAGACAAGAATATTGTTACCGAAAGACCCGAGAAAGATGGATTCACCAACAATTCTCATACTAATCAAAAGGAAGAAGAAAAAATAAGGTGTGGCCTTGATCTTTTCTCATTTGAAGATGAAGAAAAATGGTACATAGACAACAAATTCTCTCATCACATGGCTAGAGATAAGAAAAAGTTTGAATCTCTCAAGAAAAAAAAATGGTAAAGTTGTTCTTGGAAATAGTGCTCCAGAAAAAGTTCTAGGAAAAGGTAGATCCAATATTGATAAATACACAAAAGAAGCTAATGCATTATTAGTTCAATGGCTAAAGCATAATATTCTAAGTGTAGGTAAAATAGATGATAAAGGACATAATATTTGTTTACATCAACTAAATGTAAAGTTATAGAAGAAGATAATGGAAAGGTTATAGCAAGAGGATTAAAAAAATGCAGACAAATTATATGTGCTAGTAAAGAAGAATTCAAGTAGAATTAAGAGGTATAGTTCCTCTTCCTCAGATTCAAAGTAAAAGAATATGGTCCTCACCACAATCTACTCTACTTAAAGCATACTTCTAACAATGATTGCAGAAGTGAATGTGAGGTACATAACCTCATAAATAACAAGTGATGATTATCAAGTCCATGGGATCATTGGAGTAAGTCCTCAGGTGGAGTTATGCATGTGTATATTGATGATGATTCCCTATGTTGTTTTGATAATATTTTGGTGATATGTATATTACCGACATTTCATTTGATGAAGGACAATGATAAGGAATAGACATGAAATGTTCAGGGGGAGTGATGGCTATGAAAAATGAGAATTTTACAACCTTGACGATAAAATAAAAAAGAAATTAATACCCTTCTGTGAATCTATCCCTAGAATCTATGGTTTACCCAAGATCAATAAAGAAGGGGTCCCCCTTAGACCGATAGTAAATACTATTGGCTCCCCAACCTATGAACTTGCTAAGTATGTTGCTAAAATTCTTAAACCCCTTGTCGGTAACACTGATTCCTTCATCAAAGACTCCAAGGACTTTGTAAATTTCATTAAAAATGAAAAGTATTGAGCGTGATGACATCCTTGTCAGCTTTGACGTGGTATCCTTATTCACCAAGATTCCTCTTGATGAGGCCATTCAGGTTATAAAAGATGTTACTGATCCAGGGACTGCAAAATTGGCTGAAATCTGCTTAAGGTCAACTGTGTTCACCTTCCAGGGAGTATTTTATGAGCAAACATCTGGTGTGGCAATGGGATCTCCCCTCTCGCCCATCGTAGCCAACCTATACATGGAATACTTTGAAAATAAGGCCCTTGAATCATATCCTTTAAAACCGGCATGGTGGAAGTGATTTGTCGATGATACAAATATAAAATGGACTCATGGTAAACCTGAGCTTGACAAGTTTTTCATTCACCTGAATTCTATCTCTCCAGAAATAAAATTTACTATGGAACTTGAGGAAAACATGAGCATCCCATTTTTAGACATTCTAATCATCAGGAAAGAGGATGGCTCTTTAGGACATTAAGTCTTCAGGAAGTCAACACACACAGAAAGTTACCTCCATGTTGAATCCCACCATCACCCAGCCTAGAAGTTTGGTGTTCTAAACACCCTTGCCATCAGAGCCCTTCGAATATCTGACTCAGAGCATCTAAACGAAGAAAAGAAGCATTTGGTTTCAACCTTTAAGAGCATAGGTTACAAAGAACAAGAGATTAAAAGAGCCATAGAAAAAGCCGAAAGAAAGTTACTATCTCATAAACCTAAGGTTCAAGACCAGCCTCAGAGTGGTAAAGTTTTTCTACCTTATATCCATGGAGTTATAGATAAAATCGCTAAAATCCTAAGGAAGAAAAACATCATCATGCATTTCTCAGACCCTGGAACTATTAGGTAAGTTTTGAGGTCTGTAAAAGATGATGTTGACAAACATCGGCTCAAAGGAGTCTACAAAATAGATTGTTCATGCGGAAAAAGCTACATTGGTGAAACAGGTCGCTCCCTCCAGACAAGGCTTAAGGAACATGGCGCTGATATTAAGAATGAAAGATCTCGTACCTCAGCCTTGGCTGAGCACTCCGCAAAGACTAAGCACCATATATAACTTGAAAGCGCATATATTATCGCAAGGGAGGAGCAGAATCAGAGACGAAAGATCAGAGAAGCACTTGAAATTATCAAGCATCCTCATAATCTAAATAGAGACAATGGTATGGAGATTAGCAGGAGCTGGCTTCCCTTGATCAAGGAATCAAGATCGCAAACTCACCCCAGGTATAGCAGGTAAGCAGGTAAAATATTCTAATAACCCTATTTTAATATTAACAGATTTATAATAATTAACCCTAAAATTCAACATAATATAGGAATTTCTATATATTAATTAATATATTAACCATCATATTAATTATTATAATTAATACATGGATATTTTATATAATATATAATATATATATATAGTATATATAGTAGTAATTATTATTCCATTAATAATTATAATTAATTAATTAATTATTGGGGATTATTAATTCAAAAATTAGTATATTAGGATATATATACTAGTTAATATATTTATTATCCCATTAATTAATTCACTAATTAATATACTAATTAATAAATGTTGATAGTTTCATATATTAATAAATGAGGATTTATATACTAATTAAAATATAGAATTTAATTTTTTAATTAATCATAATTAATAAATGAGGATTATATATATATATCGTATATTAATTAGTCTATTTATTATCCCTTTAATTATTATAATATTCAAATTAATTAATAATTATTAGGGTTATTAATTTACAACATAAAGTTAATAAAATTCATGTTAAAAAGTTAATAAGTAATATAAAATATTAAAATTAATTAAATTTAAATCAAAAAATTGTATAATAAATAAAATTTAATTATTTTTAATTTATTTTAATTATTAATTAAATTATGGATTAAATGAATAATATAATAGATTAAATGAATTATTAATAAACAATAAATAATTAATTAAATTAATAAATTAATTTAATGAAATTAATATAAATTAATGAAATTAATAAATTAATTTCCCAGCCGACAGTGTGTTGTTCCAAAAATTTAATCTCAATAGTATTTATTTCTCTAAAGCAGCTCATCTTTTATCATCATTCTTGAAGTCCTAATGATGGATCCCAATTGGGATTTGAAACGTTGGCATAAAAATGTTCATACTGTGGGTTCTCTAGTTACTGATTCAAGAGAATTTAACATTTTGTACGTGGCTCTTATGAAAGGAAGTCATGTGTGTACACGGGTTTTGATATAGACATTCATGTATATATTTTTGTGATGAAAAATAAGTGGCATAGATTTAGGGGGAGCTTCTCATATGATTCCATAAATTATTATTGGCTTTTTGGTTCTAATATTGACTTATTGAAAACTGTTAATTATGCCTTTATGCTTCTTAGGGTATTGGTTCATGATGAGTTTATGATTTGTTGCAAAATCTTATATTTCTACTGATGAAATCGTTCTTTGATGCACTTGTTGATTGATGAGATGGATATGATCAAATTTGATGATGAAAAATTGGCATAGGTTCACCAGGAGCATCTGTTATGATTCTAATAATTCATTTATGGAATTATGGTTTCTTGAGCACTCCTTCGTGCATGATAATGTTTATGATGATTTCGTGATTTACCCACTACTGCTAGCATATTTCATTGATGAGAAGATATATATGCTACTGTCATTATGTCGTGGGTTATCATTGATGCATGGATTGCATGTAGTGGAGTTATGGATGATGCATACATATTACTTGAGTTGCATTTGGTGAATTTATTATTGCTATCTTAATCCTTCTTGATTCACTTGACAAGGAATATAGATATGTTATAAAGATGTTATTTGATGATGTTTCTGATCAATTCTATTAATGGTGATGTTGGAGGTACTCTCTTTTTTCACATATGTTATTGATGCAAGTATATTCCACCTATGGTGTTGTGGTTCAAAATATTAATATTCTTCTTGTGGATTGTGGCTCTTCCTATATGTGGAGAGAGTCTACTGACCTTGATAACATGAGGTCAAGGGGATAAGTTGTTGACATAACTTTATTGGAATATCTTATACTTATGTTAGTTTTTCTTGATGATGCTTGGAAGCAATGCACATTTGGTCACATGTTGATGATGAGGGTGTTCATTCTATTTTCATAATGAAATCTATGTTGATGCTACCAGATGATTATGTTGTAGATCCCCATATGGTGCATGGTGGTTGTTGATGACTATCATGGTCTTGATACATCATTGTTGAGGTTCCTATTTTTGGGTATAAGTGTCATATATGTTTCTTGATGCAAATGTCATGAAAAGAGCCATTTTGTAAATCATTATAAAATTCAGCCATGTATGGGATATTGGGATAAAGTCATGCCATGTACATAATACCATGATTTTAAGGCATTGATGTAAAATTTGGGTCCAATATGTGAACCCAATATGTTGGGTAATTGATGTAGTCATGGTAGCATAGAGTCTCTGGTGATAGGAAAGGTAATATTTGCTTGGGTCATAAATCCCTGTATTTTTATTGCATATCTTTAGAAGGTCCAACATATGCTCTAGGGGAGTATGGTCATGCACATTTCATGAATAATATTCAGCAAGTCATACCTACAATGATAAACACTACAAGGGAATTGATTTATTCAACCTAGTTCAACCCTTTTCCCATGATGTCAAAGGGCAGAGAAGACTTGGTGTTTGGAGAGAAGACATGGTGCTTGCAGGTGGTGTCCAAACACCAAAGTTGTTTCCATTAACTCCAAAGGGGGAGATTGTTGGCATTATGGATAATGTGTTGTCCTTCATGGAAACCTACTTGACAAAGATGTATTTAGTGTAAATAATATGATAATATGATATCAAGAATAATGGTACAAATGTTATAGAGGATATGGATAGATAAATGGTAGTTTAGTTACATATGGATGAAAAATAATGAATTTTGAGAAAGTATATGTCGTTTCTATGAAGAAGGGTCATGTACATATACAAGCCTTTTAAGAAAAAATCACACACATAACATGAAACATGGAAATATGGATACTAGGGGTGATTACCATGGTATTTAAGCATATTAATTGGGGTAGAAAGTTTATATTTGATCTGGTCAAAGAATACTAATGACATTACCAAGGGATTTACGTGAGCTATTGACTAAAAAACTAAATAAGGAGATGGAGATCAAGGTGTTGAGTGTGAAAGTAATGGATTACTTATGTGTGATCTGAACTAGGGCAGGGGTGCACCAGGAAGCAAGGAGATCTCCCATATCTAATAGATTAGAAAGTGTAGTGAATACTAATGAATAAACTTGATTGATTTGTTTATTCTTGTAGCTAACGATGATAGATATGTGGTTATAATGATTTTTTGATATGAATACATGATAATGAAGTTTGGATAATGTGAGTTGTGGTTGCAACAATGGTATGCTTCTGTAATTTCATATATGTGCATAGGTTTGTTTCCAGATAGTCGCGTACATACAGAGATCTATCTCTAGTTAGTCGTGTATATATTCTGAGATTTGTTTTTTAGTATGTTGAGATCTATACAAGGTCATTGCACATGATAATCATGTATATATACTGGTATGCTTAATAACAATTACACTTATATATTCTAAGTTAGATCTCATCAAGGTTTATAATGTTGCTTGATGATGACTGTTATGTTGTATTTGTTGTTGTCTATTGATGATGTCTTGATCATGTCGATCTCTGTCTTACAGTGTTGATTGAGTTGATTTAGTTGTGGACTGAAATATTGATCAGTTTTAATTCCGCAGAAGTGTTATTGAGTATGGTTTAATGACATGTGAATGATTCAATACTTCATCCAGTGGTTGATTCAATGTTACAGTGATTCGGTTAGCTAAATGAGTCAATGTTCAGTAATATGAGATATGTGCGTAGGTGTTATATAGAGGATGCACATATATACGTGAAACTTCTTCACAACAATAGCATATGCATTTTAAAGTAAATATGATTAGGGCTTTCACTGACTATGTTGATGAATAACTGACTAATTATACTTATTCATACTTAGTAGATTGATTTATGCCTTGGTATATTGATCAACAATTGTGTAGGGATATGATCTAGTTAAGGTGATTCAATATTCGATGATTTAGTATGGTATCTTGGTTTATTCAATGATTTGATGATTTGATTAAATATTTTCTTTTAGAATGGTT
This sequence comes from Pinus taeda, assembly GCA_000404065.3. Taxonomy (NCBI): domain Eukaryota; kingdom Viridiplantae; phylum Streptophyta; class Pinopsida; order Pinales; family Pinaceae; genus Pinus; species Pinus taeda. The sequence goes on from APFE030229790.1 coordinate 89,339, forward strand.
AATTGGTATTGAGCATGATGTTCGGTGTGGGTCTAGTGTGAAAATTTGATGAAATTTTTCCTACAAGTTTTGATGTTTTGAGTAAGGTGGATCTAGTTTGAAATATTATGAAACTTGGTCCATGAGAGGTTTTGAGGGTTGGAGCCTTAAATAAATGATTCAGATATTCCTTCCAGTGGTAGCTGTTAATTGTTTTTCAGGGGGTAGGAGCAAATAAATGGGATTAGGGGGTTGTAGCTCCCTTCAAGTGGTTTTCAGAGAATGCGTGGAGGTTATAGCCTCCTACAGGTGGGTGCATGCGTGTTGGTAAGAGACAACGCCAATACATGATGTAATGATTTTTTCTTTTATACTGAAAGAAGAAAATAGAGACGAAAACAACGATGGTTTTCTCCCACATTGGGTTTCCACCTGAAATCTTGGTGTTCTATGTGTTTTGATTATGTGTTGTTATTTATTTATAATTTATGCATATTGGATGATTAATGAATTAATAATTCAATGATTAATTTAACTCACTGATGGAATTTATATCAAATTAAGTTATCTTGATATATGTGTTTTGTATTCACTAGAGTCACGTACATATAGGGGTTACATGAAGAACAATATTGTACAAAATTCAGAATATGAAATGAAAATTTAAACTGAACTAAAAATATTGATTCACCGTCCCTCCCCCCACCCCATTTTTTTTACTAACAAATTCAATCCTTTAAGTGTGTGATCTCAACCTATATCCTATGTTCTACAGAAAAAAGTTACATCCTTGTGGCTACATTATTATTCTTGTTTGCACCCATGTTTACTAGAGTGTAGATCACAGGTTTTCAATTTTCCTTATATGTGTCCAAAGGTAATTCAACCATGCCATGAATATGGGGATAAAAAATCCATGTGCTTATGTCCCTAGAAATGTTTATAATGATCTCAATGAACAAATAATTACCAAAATGAATTTATTCCTAAAAACTATGATAAAACCAAATTTTCAACATTTTAACTGGCTAGTTAATGAAATTAAAAATAAATAGAGACAAGTTTTATGCTTTTGTGTGTCTTTATTGAAGGAAAATTTGGTCAAAATGTATGAAAATGGGGAAAAATGAATGAAAATGAGACCAAGATGAATAAAGTCTAAATTCTTTTTAATTGACAAAGTTGAGTGGAAACACTCTGGAGGAAACCTCACCACCTATCAGTGATAATCTTATGATCCCAATAATCCCAAATAAACACTAATTTTAGGTTTTCTTCATACATAATATTGTACTTGTTTTATTTCAAAGGATGTGTATAATAGGGAAGATTGATACTTGATTCATTTTCTTGTACATCCTTTTCTCCTTCTCTCTAATTGATTTTCAAACTTTTAGGATTTTTTGCTTCACTCAAATACTCTCCCTTGTTCATTTTCCAACAATAGATAATATTTTTTAAATTTTCGAGCATCCAGCGATACATGCATATCACCTTATACACTTGATATTTGATTTTTGTTTTGGCATGAAATATAAAATTTTCAATATATTTGAAGACTCCAAACAACTCAGGGTTTCCTACCCTTTATTTTAATATCACATAGAAATATTTGTTAAGGGCCTAAATATTATTTTATTGTCCTCTCATCTCTCCCTATATGTCGACAATTTTTGGAAAATTATCCAAGGTATGGATAAATATGTGAACCCATTATTCTTTTATAAATTTATTTTCAACTCATCTCCTTTCAAAGCACCATATATGGTAATGATGATCTTCATTGCCTTTGTACCTATTCATCAAATATATCTTCTTAGAGGGATAAAATCACCACCCTATGCAATTTACCAGTTGCATGCACTTTCTTAGGTCTTCCTTTTGTGTGGTCCATTATCATGTAGAATTTTTTTTAAATACTCCATCCATTAGCTAAATATTTTTCTCTTTTGGTATGCACTACTCCATTTTTGTTGATTGGCCTAGTTTTGTTAAATCTACAAGGATCAGTCAACTCATACATAATTCAATAGATAACTTCATCAATGTTAGCACACATCCTACTATAAATCTCATACTTTCTATTTTTTCACCTATCCATTGCTTCTTCTAAATCTAGGTCAAAGGAATAGACACTCCAACTCCATTTACCATCATCTCTTGGGTTTATATAGTCATCTCGTATCCATATAATGGTAGATATATTCTCTATCATTGAGATCTACATGCAATTATTGATACTTTCATTGAATATATCTTTGTCAATGGGGTCCAAAGGGGATACCACCCTTAGTGCATCCCTCTTAAATCAAATTTTCCTTGGCTTAATATTTAAAAAATCATTTTTTTCAAAAGCCTAATATATTACTAATAAAGTTGAGTATCAATATATCATCCATTATTTCAATTACTTTATAATCTTATATAATTTTTACCCATTAATATCTACTTCCATAACATCTATGCTCCTACTCAGATATATCCTATATTGGTTGGCCAATCTTAGTTGAATAGGATAGGAAACTAGCTTTGGTTTATCCATCAATTACCAAGACTCTTTTAGAAGAATGTTAACATTGGATTCAAATTCCATCACAACAATGTACATTACATAGCCACCTAAATATATAATCAATCTAAATTTTCTTCATATCCTCTTCTTCTTCTCAACATTCCTCACATGCCTCTCATAAAGTGGTGTAGAAAAAGAAACCTCGCCTTCCAAAGTCTCCATCTATTTTATCAATATTTATGTCATTGTTTTTTTCAATGTAGAATTTCTCATTAACTTAATGCAAAATTGAAAGAAATCACTTAGCTTTCAAATGTATCCTCTTGATTCTTACTAGTTCATGCTTCCTCATGAAACACTAGTACATGTTGGAATTCTCCTATCATCTCAAGTCTCGAGTAGGTATTGTCTATGCCTCTTTGCATTGAACTTAGGAAAAACTAGATTTTTCTCTTAGGTCAATTTTATATAGAATTTTATCGAAATCCATCCATATTCTATAAATTCCTCTTGTTACTACTTGCACATGTGAAATATTCTCTTGTTCCATCGAAGGCTTTGAAGTTAGCATATTAAATAGTCTTTTATTATTCTCCCACTTAGCTATGAGATTTGGAAAATCCTTCGTCTCATGCTCTATACTGGGATAATATCCACCCAACATGCACAATGTATACTAATCTACACAATGTGTCTCTCTCCTCCACAATTTTAATAGATCACCTATGATTCACCTTCGCCATAGCCTCCTCATATCTTGTCTCTACATCTGCCTTTAAAACGTCCTCATATTCTCCTGTAATTATCCTTCATTCTATATACTTATGTAGGCGTCTCTTTTGTGTTCATTAATTAACTATAAAGGTTTAAAATTTTTCACATCATGACCTAATAACCTGAATAATTCAAGAAATGGTTTCTTGGAGGAATTTTGATATTTCTATATCATGGTGAACTAAAATGGATCACGGCCCCATTATCTGCATATCTCACATCATTCAAGATTTCCTCCTATGAGGAATGGGTTTGGTGCACCAATCAAAGTGTAGTTACCCATCACCAAACAATGATTCAAATAATGACCCTTAATTATATATAGGGTACACTAAACATTATCATATGCCATGTTTTCCTTAGCTATTTGTTGCAATTTGTTTTTGTGGTTAGTGATTTGAGTGTGAACCTATGCCATTCCCACTAAATACTTATCACCCTTGTGTTAAAATTTAGGTGCATTATGATATTTAGTTCCTCTATCCACTACTACACATGGTGTCAATGTTTAATGGCTCAGAAATGTAGTTAATATTGATTCTAACATCATAAAAATTCCAAATACATGTGGTTATCACTTTATTTGGAAAACCCCTTCATTGGTTTGCAATAAATTCATCTACCAAACCATTAGGGACATGTGGCAACTTGTCATGAAACAATAGCACAGTTCTAGTCTCATGGTTGCATTTGGAATCTAGGGCCTTAATTATGCCGACGGGTTATTGTTCCCACTAAGGTGCTTAATATGTCTACTAAGGTGCCTAATATGAAAATATGGAATTGAATAAAATCTATGCCTTGTATGGTAAAAATGCACAGAATAAAGTGAAAATACATGGAATTATTTTTTTACATGTTAAGGAAAAATATGCACAACTTACTAAAGATAAATGAACACTTGTACTATAAAAATGCATGCCCATGACATAATTTGCAAGCATTTTTTTATATTTGTTTTTTAGGAAAGAAAGTAGCCTCCCTTGTAGCCCAAAGGAAAGAGTGAGGTTGATGGTACCAGGCCAACCCACAATTATATAATCACTTAAGACTACTTTTATTAGGCTAGAAGCCATTACAATAATATTATTTAAGGCACCAAATCTCAACATGTCACTAGGGGTATTTTAAACTAGGGTGGTAGGATAACAATCATTCCACTCAACTACACAAGAAAATCTCAATTGACACGTGATGTGCAAATTTATAATGATATATACATTAATTGATTAGTTCGTCTTAGCCATATGAATGGTCTTCATGAGAAGAAGATTAAAAATGAATAGTAATTTATTATGGGATGATGACACTAGTGTCACATGGATTATAAATAACATTAATCCAAGCATGCCAAGTAGTTTGAAGCATACTTAGGGATATGACCTCCTTACATTGCTTGTAAGTTGTAACCTAGATTTGTGGTTGTATTGCATACTTCACCCATTTTCATTGATGAATAAAAAATAAAAATAAAAACATGGTCACACTACCATAAGTTTTGTTTTCAAGAAATATCATTTCGAAATATTTCGTATGCTCAGTATACTAGATCAACTACACATGTTTTTGTGGGTAACTGTACACACTAACAAGTGTTTATTGATATGAATACATGACTAAGTTGATTGACTATAAAATAATGCTTTCTATGTTTTGGATAATATAATTGTTACCAAGTTTAGCTCATCTTGAAGGTAATTTTTTTTTTATTTTGAATGCTAGTTTTGAATGGGTTTTGTGCTACTCTTTAGAAGGAGTTAGCATGGGATGATCATAGAGTAAATGTTCTATGTATGACATGATATACATAAATTTTCCCTTGTTATTCGTATTACCAAATGAAATAGAACACGATACTTGTAAGTATCACTTTGGAACTTGTCTTTTGAATGAGGGTAAATTTCATAAAATTGATTGATCTTAAGTCTAAGTTGAAGTTGCATGAATTGTACTTGCATTATTGAAATGATAATGTGGATAGGATGATTAAGCCATTAGTTGTGTAATAGTAACTTAAATTTTCCCCATTTAAAGTACGAGACTGATTTGTGAATTAGTTTATCTTGATATTGTTTAGTTATTACTTAAAAATGACCTTAGTTGATGGTTCTTATTGAAAGATAGAAGAGTAAAATCAACTGGAATGACATTATGCCATAAAAATTTGGGCTGATCTTATCATATTGAAAACAATTTCTATAAATGTTGTCGATATTGTAATTAGAAAGTAACACTATGAGACTAACATTATTTGTGACTTTTTTTAGTGGGATAACAATATGGAAAACAATTATGAATATGGGGAAATGGAAGAAATCATATGAGATGAAAATAACAATAAGTGTTCAGTGAAAAGCTAAGTGCTATGAGTCCATTTGATCATATTTTTATGATATTTTCTACAAGAGAGTTGAATTTGAATTTGATTCTCTAATTCATTTGAATTTCCTTGATTAGGAATATTTTAGTAAACCTGATTTGCTTATGATTACCATACTGAATATATTTCATTCTAATTAATTCTATGAGTTCTCCTTTTTTTTAGTACATTTATTGAGTTAGATCCACATGAGGAAATATCAAACTAACTTGAGTAGAATTGCTCAAAGGAAAGTGGGTAGACAAACTCAAAAAGGGAAATAATGTAGAGGAATAGTTGAAATGTTGATGATGTAGATTTCTAGCACAAACAACCTCATGGAAAAGATAAAGACATTAAGATATTGTTAAGAGGTTGATAAAGGTATCATGTGAGTTCCCATGGTGAATTAGCTAATTAGAAAAAAATAGAAGCGTTGATGAAGACCATGTAAGTATGAAAAACTGGTCATGGTAGTAAAAGATCTGACCTTAAAGGAATCAACTAAGAATTTCTTTAGTAATATGTGATATATTATTTGATACATTTATGATGATGTATGAATGCATTCCTATCATTAGTACTTAAGTGGGAAAGGATAAAGGAAGGAATTTTTTGCTATATAATGATTTTTAGAATATTTATGGTGTATTCATGAGTTAGTATGACATGATTGAGTAGATTAAAAGTAATAAATAGAGTTACTAAATCATGACATTCATGTTATGAATTTTTTATACCATATCAGATAACCATGTGTGAGGCCATAATTTTGTTGAGTACACATTTTCTCCCATTAATTTCTCCTTTTTACACTTTATGATAAAACTTTATCAAGATACATGTTAATTCAATATGACATGACATCCTTTAATTAAATAATTAGTTCCCTTTTATTTGACTTTTCCACATACCATGGGATTTTTAGCTCAATACCATGGGATTGAAACTCCATTTCACTTTTTACTTTTTCACATGCACCCTTTTTTATTATAATTTTACTCCTAGTATATCATTAATCACGACATTAATCCTTCGACATCAATGACAATAATTCCAAAAATCTCCCACCTTTTCATTGATGACATTCTTGCAATGAAAGACATAGTCCTCCAAGCATATAAATAATTATTACCATTACTACAATACTCCCCTATATACAACTCTCGCTCTTTGGTGAATGGATGGTACCCCTAAACTTGTACTTCTCCTTAAGAACTTAATGACTAGGTAAGATGGATATTACTCCCAATTTCTATTTGATATATTCAAATGTATCTTTGCAAAGGAGTTTTGTGAAAATATCCAAATTCGATTATTTTGTTAGGCCCCTATAATACTAGTGTAACCCCTTATTGTTATTAGTACAACTCCCTTATTATATTATTGTACCCATGTAGGACCCATATTGTTACTATTGTGCCCCATAGAAGCCCACTATTGTTATTATTGTGCCCTTACATTATTATTGTTATGTTGGCTCTGATTATATTATGACCCCTTAGACTCCTATATATAGAAAGGAGGTCTTGTAATTTGTATCATCCAAGAATTGCTCATTTGTGTAATGTAAAGGAGGTTTCCCCCTCAAAGAGACCAAATTTTAAGGTGTTGATATATCTTTTCTATTATTTTGCGAGTTGGTTTCATAACATTTGGTATGAGAGATTTGGATTCTAGGTTTTCGCTGCTCCAAACAAGTCATCGTGGCATTTTCGCTATAGATTTTTTTATGCAACATTTCAAACACTAGAAATAAATACATTTAGGTTGCAATCATTCTGAACCTCGAGTCTGAATTTCAGAGCTTTTCGCACTATATTTATAGAGATATTATCTGAGGAATTTGGCCTTTTTTCAAACTCCCAAATTACATTACAAACAGGTGACCTGGGGAAAATCGTCATAACTGTCTCTTTGAGCATCAGATTGAAATTTGTAACAAGTTATAAAAAGGGGAAAGATTGTAGTTTCCTGTGTATATTTTTCAGATTCGAAGGTCAAAACAATGACACATGGCACTTCATATAAGTTCACTCTTCTGAAAAGGTATATAATCAGGTCATCTTGGGAGATTATGCATAACTCTTTCTTGGAGAATCCAATTTCGAAAGAGGACACAGAGGACTAATGCAGGTAAATGAAATAAGGGATGAATGGAAGAAGGACAAAGAAGTGTGTCCACTCATTCAAAAGTTGCCCCAATTCAAATAATATTTCTAGAACTTGAAGAGGAAGGAAAAATCATATTGGAACCTGGAGCAGTCATAGAAACAAGAACCCGACATCTACGAAATCGATTAATTTCAGAGTATCTCATTAAGTGGAAGAACTTACCCACTAAAGATTCCACATGGGAGGACAAGAATTTTATATAGAAATGCCAAGAACTACTCAAGCGTTGATGATAATACTTTCTGAAGGAGAGGGGCATGTCAGGCCCCTATACTACTAGTGTAACCCCTTATTGTTATTAGTACAACCCCCTTATTATATTGTTGTACCCATGTAGTCCCGATATTGTTATTATTGTGCCCCATAGAAGCCCACTATTGTTATTATTGTGCCCTTAAATTATTATTGTTATGTTGGCTCTAATTATATTATGATCCCTTAGACTCCTATATATAGAAAGGAGGTCTTGTCATTTGTATCATCCAAGAATTATTCATTTGTGTAATGTAAAGGAGTTTTCCCCCTCGAAGAGGCTGAATTTTAGGGTGTTGATCTATCTTTTCTATCATTTTGTGAGTTGGTTTCATAACATATTTGGTGACAATATATTCCACTTAACAACTTATTCCTTCTTCTCTGTATATTTGATTCATAATTATACTTTTTATGGGGGTTGGGGGAGAGGGTGTTGAATTAGTATAATACATTTTTTACTTATTTAAACATTCAAGCACCATGAAACATTAATCTCATAATTACAACATGCAACACAAGATATATTTGGAAACCATTTCGAGAGGAAACAACGAAAATTCTTTAAATGATAGTTATTTTGTAGGAATCAACATTTAGGAGACACCAATCCCCCTCTGAAATTACTCTATACAGTCTTATTCTTCAAAAATGCTATATGCATCTTTGAATTTTTCTTTGCAGTCCCATTCTTTAGAGGTCCTCTTTGGTTTTTTGAATTCTATTTCGCAATAATATACTCTACAAATATGTTCGATACTTTACCTATATACAATTACCCATTATTATTTCATTCTAAATTTGGCACTACATTCAATTGAAACTATCATCATAGGAACTTCCTTCAACTCAACTTATCATATATTTCAAGTTGTTAGAGAAATTGCTTCCTTCAAGCCACCTTTATAAATGTAGTGCTTATAATGTTAAATCTTTTACTTCATGTAGAATCCAATTGTATATTTTTTATAGCCTCCGAGCCAAACTCATACTCCACATATAACTTGGAGTTGTGCTTGACTGAATACAACACTAGTGCAACACCTTTACAATATATAGGAACCCCCTTCAATCCAAACTTATCAAAGCTTGGAGCATGTATTAGTACCACATGAAACCAAGCACTATGTAAGTGCTCTCCATTCCTTGAAGCCTTGGAGCTCCTTTCAATCCAAATTTTCATGAATTAGTGATTATGCACCTTAGCACTAAAACATATGCATTTATTACACATCCAAATGCTTTTATATTGATATATCAGTAGAACATTTGAAATAATTTCACACTAAAAACTCTTACAAAGCCAAGAATTTTATAGTATAGGTGATGATAATTATTTATGTCAACCACTGGTTAATTTTCCATTAGTGAATGGGCTTGAGCACTCGAATATTGGAATATCAAAGGATTCAAGATTCTCTAAACCACTAAATATTTTAGTTTATGGATATGGCAAAGGGTCCAAGCCTTAGGTGTTATTACTTAGCATCTTTTTGAACAAGATGATGACTAAGAAGAAATATACTAGAATAATGGTGAATCTACAAACGTTCACCTTTTATTAAAATGCTGATATAGTGATATGCCAAAGGTGCTTATTTAACACTACCTACCACCCCGTTGTACTAATGAGGCTATGGAAGGTGTTACTGATGTCTTAAGTATGATTCTCAATGTTTGTCAAAAAAACAGGGTCATAAAATTACCTTCTTTTTTCTAAATATTTGTGGAATTAGAGACTATTATCATCATCATGTAAAGTTAGGCAAGGTCTTTCCAATGATGTAAATTCTCAACAATATGAGTCTCAAATCAAAATTTACATGCAAAAGAAAATATTTCTAATTAAGGATGGTTGGCCACATAAATATTAGCGTGCCACATGGCACCTGTGTGTTTTGTTTCGGTCCACATGGTGATGCCTCATATATCAGTGACTCCACTACACTAGCCTAATAATTGTTGATAATTAAATGTGTGTGTATGTGTTTTGATGAAATATAACACATTGCATATACTATATCCATGTCACACATTGTATATATTGTAATCCACATTGCATATATTATAATGGTCTCAACAATTCAACTTTCCCACCATAATCAAATCCAACGAAGCTTGCAGTCAATACCCTGGTGGACTCTCCACCATACCACACTCCATCAATGGCCTACTAGTGGTAATGAAAATTAACATGTGGGTTCTAATCCCAAGGCCACATATCTTAAAGACTAGGAGGAACCTACCCATGCTTACCCCCCATTGGATCTATTAACAATGATGCACTTGTATGTGTGGGGTCTAATCCGAGAGGCCTAGATGTCCGATAACAAGGAGGAAGGAAGACCCACCCTATCACCTCATCAGGGGTTGTATTCCTGAATCTTTTGATGTGTTGGTGTTACACCCCAAAATTCAATGACGTCCCTCACTTTTATTATGCCAGAAAACGTCATCAAATTTTGGAAATATTTTAAGTGGTTTGAGGTTGAATTACTTAATATTGTTGTTTTCATGATCGTGAGGCTATTCACGTGTGTTCCAAATTTAATAATTTAGTATTTTATAATTTGGATGGGAAAATATTGTTAGCCCATATTTAAATTTGAGTAATAAAAAAAAAAGTGTTGCAAATTTAAGCTCATTTTCACAATGCTCGATTACACACATGAATTAATTATGATGCACAAAATATGGTGATGTCCTCGGCGTGATATTTTCTTTCATGACATAATCACATTGTATCACATGCATATTTTCTTTCATGACATAATCACATCATATCACATGCATATTATCTTATATGGAGATATATACATAGGGAGATATATACATAGGGAGATATATACATGATGAATGAAAAATGTTTGCACAACAAAGTTGAGCCAAAATGAAGAAGGGGCGTGGCCTAAATAAATTTTCAATATTCACACACACATATTACTTGGGTATTTACAAATGTAATTTCCGCTGAGCATAATTAAGTAGTTAAATATATTTGTTTATATAGAAGTTGTTGAGACCAACGAAGTTGTAGTTACAACATTTACAAAAATATATATGTATTTTCATTCATTAAACATATAGTCTTAACAACATACATGAATTTAGAAGGTATTATGTGAACAGTATTAAACATTATATATATATATATATATATGAAATTTTAATAATCAAATCATATACAATCATATACTATAAGAACCTCTTCCAGTGACCCATTTAGCATATAGAGAGGAGAAAAATGAAGTACTTCTAGCATGTTTCACATAGAGATAGATTCATAAGAATTTCAACATCCATAATCAATAAAAATATACCATGTTACTTGTTTGGTTAAGTTGAATCCAACTAGTGACTAAAGAAGGGATTTTCACTATCCTACCAATTGTAGGCCAGTCGTGTTTCTCTTTCCTATAACTAACCACCCTCATGTCAGGTCTATAATCTGATAAGTAAATTCATAGGGAAATACACCCATCAAGTTGAGATGTTGATATCACTTGCAAGTGCTTTATCAATGATTTGACAAGAACATGTGGCTTCAGGAATGTAGCAAGCACCAATGGTTTCACAACCAACTACAAGCACCAATGATTTGTAATATGCGTGGTTTCACAACTCAAGACAAGCACTAGTGGTTTCACATATGCAGCAAGCACAAGTGGTTTCACAATCAACACAAGCACCTATTATGTTAGTCCAAACTCCCTCTTTTCACAAACTGACAACACCAAGTAAACCGAAGACTAGAAATCGGTCTAGTGTAGGTTGAATCAACTCGATGAGCTTCACACTAGTGTTGGTTCTCCACGAAATTTCTAGAAATTCCTGGGAAAACCCCTTGTCTGAATTGGACAACATATTTATGGTATTCATGCCGCATCTTAGACATGAACGAGAGGGAACTCCCTAAACCTATGTCTCCTTCCTTTGCACATTAATCTTTTAATTTGCAAGAAGGGAACGTCATCACAACACTACCAAGTTGCATTATTAACCATATCATATCAACTAAAATTTTCCCAACCATAAGGGTTCAACATTAAATTTAGTGGGATGGGTATGGAAGTTCACATCAAGTGGGTGAAACTGGAGAGCCCATCTCCCTAGACTTTGTCTTGTCATCATTAGCCAATAGATTTAAATTTCAAAAGAAAATTATATAAAAGTAAATATTTTCATCATTACTTAAAATATTGATATATAATTAAATTATTTTTAATCCAAAATCAAGCATAACACATTATCAAAATTTCTAATATTAATTACATGATTAATAATTTTTTATATTAAGTATAGTTGTCATACACCTTGATACCATAATAAGAACATAATTTAATTTCAACGTAATTAATTTCATTACATTTAAATAGATTTTTTCACCAGTAATAGCTATCACACTGGATCACACAATTACATAAAATGTTTATAACTATGATAGTCCAAATAGGGGATGTTACAACTTAGCCCGGTGCTAAGCCTTAAACTCCCTCATGAACATGGCAATGACTAGGGGTTGTCAAGGCTTAGAATATTGGAAAATTCATAGGCCTTCACTTTTCATTAAAGCATCAGTATGGGGATATGTCGAGGGATTTTACCCCTTCAGTGCCATGCATAAGCACCCATGTGACCGAATTTGTGATCGGGAGCTAGTATACTTAGATATTGGGAAATTTACATGAGTCACACCATTTTAATAAAATGAAAATATTCCAATATGCCAAGGGAGCTTAACCTTTGGTGCTCAACCTTAGGTGCCTTGTGACCAAGGGCTATGATTGAGAGCTAGTATATTGGGGTATCAAAGAATCTGTAATCCAAGGACTTCAAAATTTTTTTGATATGTCAAGGTTTTGATAGACGAATTGTATACTACTAGAAAATTTCCTATCCATTAGCTAATGGAGACAACCCAAAAGTAAAGGATTTTCACATTATTTCATGTTATAAGAAAATTTGTTGTTTTTCCAAAGTTTTCGCTAACAATTTATTTTGTTCCTTGAACTGCCTCCTTGGTTGTCGATTACTTCATTAAGGTCTTCTGCTTCTTGACCTATATCCTCTACACATGTCCTATACATCTTGTTCTTACTATATATCACTTTTCCACAATCCAATTTTCTACCACTAATATATTCATTAATCATATCGTTTATCTAGATTAAGTGCACCCCTGAGCTTTGCTTAAGTCAACTTGTGACTTTGATGGGGGCAACATAAATAAAAGTGTTTTGAATATTATCCATATTATAAAGATGATCCTTTCCTAACTTTAACATGAATCCATAAGAGTCTCATGTACCCATCTTAGGCTCTCTCTAGTTAGAGACATCAATGACAAAACAATATTCAACAATCTCCCCATTTTGCATTTATGGTAACCCTTAGAAAAGTTTGGCAAAGAGATAAGTAGCTTTTTTGAGGAACTCCTTTCTGCAAAATATCCCTATGAGGCTCCCCTTATCTATAAAATTCTGCTTTCCACAACTTCTCCATTTGACTACAACTTCATAATTTATATGTAATTTATCACACTTTGACATCAATGGAAAAGGGTTTGGCCCCCCAAGCTTATGCTTCTCCTAATTTGCAATGCTCCCCCTTTTCATAAATCAAGAGCAAGAGGCTATTCCCCTTAAATTTATGATGGATTTTACTGATGAGATATGAGAGGTATCACTCCATGATTCTACCATCATATTCAAATATCTATCTAGGAAGGGGTTTAGTAAAGATACATGTTTTCTACTCTATAGTAGCAATATATTCCAATTTAACATTCTTATTAGTTTGCTTTTCTGGATTTTTTTTTTTTTTGTCTTTGAATGCATATAGATTTCCTTGAGATATTGTTTGTACTTGTATTATCATAAATAATTGATAAGGGTTGATCATAGTCTATTTTTATGTCCTTCAAACTTTTATTCATCTAGAGAACTTGAGTGAAACATGCTTCTTCTATAATGTACTCAACGTTAGATGTGGATAGAGAGATTGAGGTATATCTCTTGGTCAACCGTGATTCCAAAGAATTGCGTAGAAATAATACTCCTTCACTAATGTTTTTTCTGTCATCAACACTTTCAGCCTAGTCTAGATTTGTATATGCAACTAAGGTAATGTATTTTCTTCTTTAGTACCGTAAGCCAAATTCCATGGTCTCCTTCGCTTCACTGTTTCCACATGAATATCCTTTGGTGTAGATTCAAACCTTGCAACCAATCCCACAAATTGCATGATATGTTATCACAATGTTGTTAAATATAATACATTTTTAGCAACTGATCTGTAAAATGTTTTATTTGCAATTGGAGATTCATTATTTTTTCTTAATTTTCATCTTGTAACCATGGGAGTTCTAATAGGTGCAAAATTTTCCATTCCTAACTTCTTTAACATTTCCTTAAGATATTTGGTTTAGGAGATGAACATGTCATTATTGGATTGAGTAACCTACAATCCAAGGAAGAATGATAATTATCCTAGCATGGAAATTTCAAACTACTACATTTGTGTTGAAAACCTTTCACCCATTGTGTCAACGTCACCTCCAAATATGATATAATCCACATAGACAACAATGATTAATAGATTTTCATGATCTATTTTGATGTATAGGTTTCTATTTGTTGCTCCTCTTTGGAATCATTTTTGCTATAAGTATTTGTCAAGTCTTGAGTACCAAGTCGTAGGAGCTTGCTTAAGATGATAAAGGTATTTCTTCAATCTACATACATAGTATTATTTTTCTAATAGCTTAAACCCCTTTGGTTGTTAAACATATAGCTCTTCTTCAAAGTTCACATTTATTAAAGTTGTTTCGACATCAACTTTATAAACCTTGAAACTTAAAAAAAAATAAAATCCAAGAACATTATGATGGATTCCATCTAGAAGCTAGAGAAAATGTTTCTTTAAACTCAACACCTTCCACTTGTGCATATCATTTGCAAAACAATCTAGCCTTATTTCTCACTACTTGGCCATCCTCATTCAATTTGTTCGTGAAAATCTAGTTAGTGCCAATTTCATTATTATCCAGTGGTCTAGTAAAAAGTTCCCATGTTTCATTTTCTAAATTTGATTTAGCTCATCCTCTATAGCATTAATCAAATACTCATCTTTACTAGCTTGTGCAAAATTCTTGGGTTCCATTTTGGATAACAAGGAAAAGTTTTCATGTTGTTGTGAGGTTATCTATCTCCTTCTAGTCTAAAATCTTGAATACTTATCACCAAAACACTCATATTTACTATCTTGTGCAAAATTATTTGGTTCCGTTTTGGATAGAAAGGAAACGTTTTCATGTTGTTGTGAGGTTATCTATCTCCTTCTAGTCTAAAATTTTGAATACTTATCACCCAAAAAAAAAAAAATCGATACATGGATGGATTTTTTGGATGTTGAAGTTCTATCTACTCCTATTATTCCTCTTTTTCTTCCTTTTTCTCCTTTTCTTCTTGTTATTTCTTCTCTTCCTCTTCTTCTTCATGATTTCCATTGATTATCTCCTTTGGATCATGATTTTATTGTGGTTTTTCCTTTTGAGGTAATGCTTCATTTATTCTTACATCAATTCTCTCTAATATCTTGCATAGTATTTTGTTGTAACATTTTCATCACTTTCTCCTAGATGACTAACAAAGGAAGATTCCTCCATCTACTCTACAATCAAATTTCACTACATTACTGTCATTTATCTTGATGTAGTATTTGCTGCTAAAAACATTGAAATGTTTGGATGAAGTAGGTTTTCTGTTCCATAATTTTTAGGGAGTATTACTGTTGTTTACCCTAATTTGAGTTCTATTTTGGATTTCAATTGATGTATTATATTCTTCTCCCCAAACAGTTTGATTCATTAAACATAGTTTGTGCTATATATTGCATAATTATTTTCTTTTTTGTCAACAAAATCATTTTGTTGAGGCTTTATTTTGATTGAAATGTGCCTTCGAATCCCATTTTTTTCACATAATTTAGTGAAATCATCAAAAGTAAATTCTCCTCCTTTTTCTGATCTTAAACATTTGACCTTTACACCAATTTCATTTCAACTAGAGATTTGAATGTTTTGAACTTTTAAAAATATTCAAGTTTTTCCTTCGTCATCCTTTAGAGAGGTAAATTTTCTCTAATCTCCTTTCATATGCTTTCAACACCCACTATCTATCTATAACTTACCTCATTTATTTTTAGAATATAAAATAAGTCTGCATTCTTCCTAATTTTCTTGCTTCCTTTTCCATACCTTACAAAAACCAACCAAAAAAGACATCTTCTTTAGCTAAAAAATAAGCTCAAACAATAAAAACATGTGTTGATCCTTCTCCCATACTTGAGAGTTATGAAAATAAAATATTACATAGTAGGAAAGAAAAATAATTGAGTAAAAGAGGTTGCAAGATGAATGGGCCTTATTTGAATATGTCCAAGCAGAGAAAGTCAGAGAGACATAGGTTTAGAGTGAAACTCAAACCCTCTTGAATGTCATTCAAATGGAAACAAAATAGGTATTGTCTCTACAATATATTACCAATAAGGAGATTGATTCTCCCACCGGAGGTAAAGAAACAAAAGAATCAACTAGTATATTCTGGATTCATATTCAAGACTCCTATATCCACTATTCTCGTGGCTTCAAACCCAATAGTTTTTCATGTAGATTCTTTATCATCGATTGAAGAGGAGGACATTATTCTTATTAATTATTTTTTCATTGTTAAAAAGGGAGTCGTCATCAAAGGAATACCTAAAAATAAGAAGCCCCAAGAAGATGACCCTCCATTACAACAAACCATAGTATGGGAAGCTTTTAAATATAATGATTAGAATTATCAGGTGAGCTGACATATTCCATGGGAGAATTTAATTCAACTACATATGGTCAATGAATAATCTAAATAAAAGAATAAAAAACAAGATAATCTAATAGATCAATTGGAGGCACAATTGAAGAAACTTCAAACATATTTTGAAGAAAATCTTACCCTTAAGGTCTTTGAATCACAGCAAAAACACTTAGAGAAGATGAAAGCTCTAGAACTAGGAATAAGAGTAGAAATCACCATAGCTTATTGATTCTCAATTTTCTTTGACTTTAAACTTTTGTGGTCCATATTGTTTATGAGAATGTCTTTTGGATTAATCACACAATTAGTTGTTGGTTGACATTTTGAAGCATCTAATGTGGTTCATCCTTAGGACAAAGATGAAAAAATGATCTATTCTTAGGTATAAATAACATAGATGTGAAGGTTCTCTATTTTCTTGGAGAGAACAAAACTAACTAGATAACCCAATTGCAACTTAATTTAAAAAAAAATGAAAGACAATACAATTGTTTTCAACCGGTTCAAGCAATAAGCTATTAAGGTAAATGAACAACTCCAACAAGTTTAGTAACAATTTTATAGATACTTGAACTTGTATCAAAATCAATTGGGTTTAGTTAACAAAAACTTCAATAGCATCACAAATAAAGACATTGATGTGGATTAGGCTCAATATAGTTTCATAAAGTTGAAATCTTAGCAAGCTAAGACTAAATCTATCCCTCGTAATCTCCCTCATATTTAAGAGACAACTAAATTAAGAGGAGAAATTTCCTTAAGAAATCGCAAGCAGAATTTGAAGTAATCAAAGAAATTGTTAAAAGAAATCGGAAAATATTACACTTCTTTGATTGATTCAGCGATTGGTATTTTCAAGGGTATCGATATGGATATGCTTGGGGTGCCATTTCTAAATGAAACAATTAAAGCAGAAAATTTCATCGTTAATTTTATCACCCACAAAATTATCACCTATCCATTTCCTCCTAGGTTGATAAAAATACACCATGTAGGATGGGTTTTTACATATTAAAATATAGTTTTACCTTAGGAAATAATTTATTGAACCATTTTGCTACATGATTTCTTATTAAACTCTAAAACCCCCACAAGAATAATTAATTAAATAATTATTTATTTATTTATTTATTATTATCTCGAAATAATTATTAAATCATGATTTAATGATTATTTCTAACCATTTTTTCCTTAACCACTTAGAAATAATTAAATCAATCATTATTTATTTATTATTCCATATGTATTCCCTATTTATCTCATGAGATAATTATAAACTCATTATTTAATAATTATTTGTAATTCATATTTGACCTTATCACCATAAAGTAATTAATAAATAATTTTTTATTTGTTGATTACTTTAGCCACTTTCCAAATAAAGGTATTTGATCATTTCAAATAATCTTTACCTCTCTTAAATTATAATAAAATATTCCTAATGGCTAGATCTTGATTTAGTCTAACATTTTATTATTATTTTAGATCTAGGTCTATCCAATTTTTTTGTTATAAATAAAGGGGTTTGCTCCTGATTCTCCACCATGACCATTCTCATCATCCTCATTTATATCGTGCTATGAGATTTGAGCTCCATTTTGAGTTAAATCCATCAACACTTTCCTTTTTCCCAATGCATACATTATGAGAGAGAGAAATGAAGATATCACTGAAGCACATGGGATTCAAGGACTCATCACATAGAGGGGGATTTGTAGATCCAAGTCCTCATATTATCCTCACAAGGTGTACTGGTCTGAACTTAAACAAGGACTCAAAAAATTACCAATATAACCATAAATATAGAGATGCAGCAAAAATAACACTTCATTTCCTTAATATCAAACACTGAAATATTCTTACAAACATAATGGAAATAAAACTAGCTCGAGCGATGGTAGCTTATCTCTGAGAAGAGATGTGATGGCTACATGCCTCTGAACTATGTTACAATCAAGCTCAAAGGTTTATTTGTTATTAAGAAACAATGGAAAACCATAAACATACAAAAAACTAACCTTAGGAGATGAAGCGCCAAAATTGTGGACCCTATTTGCGTAAATTTGCAGAGAAAATTCTCGGGGTCATAACTTTGGCATACGATCTCTCTTTGGCTATCATAATACCTTGTTTTGAACATCTCAAAGAGGAGCCTAAAAACTAATCACTAATTCAATTTGGGACTTTTAAAGTCTCTCTGTTTTCCCTAAAAACACCTTTTAGCCTCTCAAAATAGCTCCAAAAGTTTAAGACTACCAAAAATAGTAAGATTTTCTACAATTAATGAAAATTAAAAGAAACAATGATGGGGGTGCAAGTGGAATAGGTAGATGGCCACCAATCTCCACCTAGGTCATTCCTCCCCCCTTAGGAAGCAATGGCCCCCATTGCATAGAGTACCTCCATGAGATGGAGAAACTACTGTTGAACTTGGTCCCTGGTGAGCCACTTGCCTTGGTGCAGGAGTTTATCAGCTTTGAAGACCCGATACAGTTGGATCTTCTACTGGTGAGTGTTCTTGGTCTGTGTGCTCATGATCTGATTAGTTATGGCTTGTAACATGCAGTCTGGTTTTAGCTCTGTTGGTGTGAGTTGTTCTGCAATGTCAGATGTGTCCAAGAATGGTGGAAAGTATGGCCGAAGGTGGTCTACATTGAACACTAGGTGAAAACCAAGGAAAGGTGGAATGTTGAAATCGAAGGAATTGTCCCCTAGTACCTTGGCGATTTTGTATGACCCATATTGAAGTGAGAAAATCTTGCGGTGGGGTCCAACGAGGCACTCAATCTGCAAATGTAGTCGAACTTTGTTACCCACTTGGAAGTTATGCCAAACCCGATGTTGATCATGGTGCTTCTTGTACTACTTAGCATTGGCTGGATCCAATATATCATCGATCTATTGGAAAATGTGTTGAATGCACTCAATGAAGTTGTTATCCCTGTCAGCTTTGGAATGGATGTGAGGTGAATCTACTTGGGTGGCTACAAATGGTATGGACGCATCAATGGGACATAATGGCTGAAATCCCAACCCTACCTAAAAGGGGCTATGGTTTGTTGAGCTATGGAGAGCTCTATTGTAGTTGTGTTGTACATATGGGAGGCTTTCATCCCATGTGCGTGGATGCTTCAAGTTGTACATGCGCAAAATGTGTATGATCATCCTCTTAATGACCTCTGTTTGGCCATTATTTTGGGGGTGGAAAGTCATGGACTTAGTAAATTTAGTATGTAGCATCAACTAGAGGCTTGACCAAAATGGAATTAGGAATTTTTTGTCTTGATCTTAGAAAATGTACTGTGGGATCCCAAAGTGTACCAACACTCGCTCAAAGAAGAGGTTCACGGCTGCCTCTAATATGATACTCTTCTTGCAAGCCACCATAATGGCCATCTTAGAGAATCTATTGATGACCATGAAAATGTAGTCATTTTAATGCTTAGTACAAGGAAGGCCTGACATGTAATCCATGGACACGGATTCTTAATGTTGGCTAGGAGTAGGCAAAGGAATATATAGGCCTTGCTTCTTGATGGTTGGTTTGGCAACGACGTAGGTAGTGCAGGATCAAATGTACTTCCCAACATCATGATGAAGGTTCTGCCTATACAAATATTTCTGCAATAATTTCATGGTTTTCTCTACTCCGAAATGTCCAGTGACCCGACTGTAGTGTGCCTCCCAAATCATCTTGGTATGCTCACTTGAAAGAATACAAATGTGTCCCAGGTGCCATAAAGTGCATCATGGAGGTGAAAACTTGGAATTTTCTTACCTTCCAAGAGTGTTTGGTATGTGCTATTGAATTTTGGATCACTCTTGTAAAGATGCAGCCACCCCAAAGTCTCGTGCCCATAGGAGTCGAGCACAATGATCAACGCCATGACCAGTCGTCAACTAAGGCAATCCAAAACATTATTGGTGCTTCCATTCTTGTACTTAATGTTGAAATGGAATTGTTGCAAGTATGTGGACCATTTTTATGACGATCATTCTGCAACATCCCTTGTTTTTGTATGAAATGAAGGGGTCAGTGGTTTGTGTGGATGATCGTTTCCTTTCCCATAATGTAATGCTTCCATTGACAACAGACCTGCACAATGGAATACATCTCTTTATCATAGGTTGAATAATTTTGGACTATGTATGGAAGTCTCTCATTATGGTAAGCCATTGGATGCCCCTGTTGAGTAAGAATTGCACCAATAGCATAGTCAGAGGCATTTGTCTCAATTTCAAAGGGTTTTTATAGGTCTGTTAATGTGAGCCCTCGTGCAGAGTAGAGGCAATGCTTCAACTCAACCAAGGCCTTCTGTTGGGTTTCAGAGAAAAATAACTTTTCTTTCGCTCCACCTTTGGTGACTTGACTTAAAGGCCAAGTGACATAAGAGAACCCCAAAACGAACCTACGATAGAAATTGGTAAGGCCTAGAAAGTTGCGGAGCTCTGTTAGAGTGGTTGGGGCTAGCCAATCCCAAATGACTTGTATCTTGGTTGGGTCCACATGCACACCCTGCTCATCAATGATGTACCCCAGATATTGAACCCGGGTCATGCCAAAAGTTCATTTCTCCAAATCGGCACACATCTTGAGTTGTCATAGGATTTGGAGAACCTGTCGAATATGGTGGAGGTTTACTTCCCAAATCTAGCTGAAGATCAAGATGTCATCTAAAGACACCACCACAAATGCATTGGTCAAGATTCGCATGATGTTGTCCATCAATTTCATGAAGGTTGTGGGGGCATTCATTAACCCAAAAACATGACCAATGTTGTCTTAAGGGGGCCTAACCAATTTTCAGAGTTGTGCGTGCCAACCAACAAACCCTAATCATTTTCCCTTTCGACAAAAACCTACATAACGTAGGTTGTAATCTCACTCAAAGTAGTATTGGGGGATTCTAGAACCATGTTTTTGCATCCAAAGACCATGTGATAAGTAATTTGAAGCCCTTGTCGCTCATATCTACCTTTGCACAAATCTATGTCATTTTAGGGTCCATTACTGAAATTATAAGGAAATGGCTCTTAGAACTTCGTGCAAGTGTGAGATTAGGATTTACAGACCTAAAAGAAGTTGATTAACCACTTTCGCGCACTAAATAGTATCCCTATATCTACCTTCACATAGATCTACCCGATTCAGCAAAAGTCATGACAAATTTAACCATTACCTTCACAACAACGGATTATTACTTATTTCATGCATAGATAATTAAGATTCAATAGATTTGTGTAGCAATCAAACTTTATTTCACAAAAAACAGATCATTAATCTATACTACATAAATTGAATAGAAATAATAATAAGACATAGAGGCAAGATATTTGTTCCAAAATCAGTCTTTAGTAGCTTCAATGTTCAATTTACAGACTCTTCTACCCTGCGCACTCAGCTGCAGGGGCCCACACACTCAGTTGTGGACTTGCCAAGGTCGTCATGCACTCAGCTACAGGAGCCTTCCCCTTTTTCCTAAGTACAAGAAACAAAGTTTTCTTGCCTTAGCACTTGCCCATGTAGGTTTTAACCCTGTACAGAAATTACTTGCATACATATTCTTAAACACAGAAAATAAAAAATGTGAGAACATAACACATAAATCACATGTACATACATATTTCCCCTGGATCCCAAAACCAGGACTACCAGCTTGATTTTTCATTATGTTCCTTTCAATGTTACAATACTTATTTATACATGTTGAAGCATCCAATACCATGGACCAAAAACCATCGCATATAAAACCATGGATTGAAAACCATAGGTAGGTTCACCCAACCTAATATAGGGTCCAAAAAGAAATTTCCTGGGGCAGCAGAGGTAGGCTACCTGCCCCCCTCAAACCCCCTGTGACCCCCCTGTACTTGAACACAATCTCTACAACCAAACTGCTTGCTTGCACGAGTGGTTGCCATGTATTCTACCTCTACATTTGATAGTGCCACTATAGATTGTTTCTTACTCATCCAATTGACTGCACCTCCAAATAGGTTAAACACATACCCTCTTGTAGATCTTCTCTTATCCAAATCTCCAGCCTAGTCTGCATCAACAAAGCCATGGATATCCAAAACTCTGTCCAATCCTGGTCTTCCTTGACAGCACATACCATAATCTCTAGTGCCACGCAAATACTTGAAAACCCACTTTACTGTTGTCAAATGCTCCTTCCCTGGTTTTGACATAAACTTGCTTAATACTCAACTACATATGCAATGTCTGGTCTAGTATAGACCATTGCATACATCAAGCTACTGACTGCACCTACATATGGAACATGAGACATATCCTCTTCCTCTTCTTGTGCCTTGGGACACTGTTCAACAGATAACTTTACACCTACAGGAATAGGAACCTTCACTGGCTTACTATACTGCACATTAAACCTCTACAATATTGTCTCAACATACTTCCTCTGGTTTAACCAAAGATTCCTCTTTACCCGATCTCTTTTAATTTCCATGCCTAAAATATAGTTTACAACACCAAGATCTTTCATGTCGAATTTGGAGGAAAATTGGGTCTTCAAATCCTGGATAATTTCTTTGTCATTTCCAACTAGGAACATATCATCCACATACAAGACCAGATAAATAACACGATCACCAATTAATTTAAAATAAACATAGTGATCTGCTTTGCTTTTGGTGAAGCCAAGTCTCCATATAAATGTATAAAATTTTTGATACCACATCCTTGGTGATTTCTTTAAAGTCATTCAAGAACAATTCCTCTAGGCCATTTTCCTTCAGGTGGTATTCCTTAGGGCCATGCTCCCTCTAGAGGATCCCCTCTAGGTCATTATCCCTTTGTTAAAATACCTTTCTTATTCACACCACCAAGAATATTTTCTACTCCTATCATGGTTATGCTGAGTCTCCCTAACATGACTTTGGGAATCCCATTTTGGTACATCGATTGTACTGCAAACACTCCTCTTGACCATCTCAAACCATACATGGATTTGAATATGGTACAACATATTCCTACCACCCATTCCTTTGCTTTAGTTTCACAACAAACTCGCAAGGAAACTACTCCTATTTCAAAATCATCTTGTTTTCGAGGGGGGGAATCCCAAAAAAAGAGGGGCAAAGACAAGGCAACCCAAGCAATGACCGCTCCTTTTAAAGAACTAAATCCTACTCCTCCATATGCTTTGTTGGACATTCATGGGCATGCCACCAACAATTGTCTTGACCTTCCCCATGTTAAGAGAATGGTCTTAGAATCTAGTACTCAACCTAACCCAAATATTCCTGAGGTGAAAGTCACTTTACCAAAGTCCACCAAGAAGTATAAATCATTAAACATGAATCACCCTTATGCTTTGTATAATACATATGGACATTATTGTCATATTTTTCCTTGTCTAAAAAATTTTCATGATATGTTCCATGTTCTTTGTGGACTAGATTTTTCTCATAGTGACTCTCCTTGTTCTCTATCTGTAGGTCTCGGTACCAATTCTTCACCAGGGAAAGAGGCTTCTCAACCTACCTATCATTGCCCATAGGATTGAATTATTTAGACTCCGTGAGAGCTTATGATTGTGATTTTTTAGAACCATTCTCTAAAGACACTCCAGTCTCAAAATCGATGGATTCTATATCCACTAGTCATTCGTCCTCTCTTTTTGACAATGCACATGTGAACCTTGTCTCCTATATTGATGCTTTAGGAAATTCATCATCATCACCTAGTCCTTCTTCCTCTTGTTCCTCCATTTTTCATTCTGATGAATAAATCATGGAAGCCATGACCACCATTGATTATCCTTGGGATGATATGCATCATCATGCATATTTTCGTCTGTAACAATCACATGATCAATATGTTTTGGAGTTGAAAGACTCCATCCATAGTGAAGTTGATTGATTTAAAATCCTACTCCTGCATCAGATGCTTTTGAATAAAATATCAACTTTGAGGCATAATGCACATTGAGAGAAATTGAATCTTACAATAAGTTATTCGAAAATTTCGTGTTGTTTTCACTTGGTCTTATTCTAAGATTCCTAGACTAGCCCCTAACATTGTTGAACATCATATCTCCATATGGCCCAATGTCATTCATGTCTGCTAGAAACAAAGGCTTATCCACCCTTCCAAGAACAATGCCACTAAAGCTGAAATAAATAAGCTAAAGTAGGTTGGATTCATATACCCTATTCCCATTTTGGAAAAGCAAGGAACCATTCGGAGTCTACAAAAACGTTCATGATCTTAACAATGGTTGTCCTTTAGAAAAAATCCACAAAACTTTCATAGACCAAATCATTGATGAGTGTGTGGGGCACGAGGTCCTTTCCTTCATGGATAGATTCTTGAGCTACAATCAAATTCGTATATGCTTTGGAGATCAACATAAAATCACTTTCACTAGTCTGTGGGGAACTTTTACTTACAAGGTAATGCCTTTTAGTTTAAAGAATGTTGGGGCCACTTTTCAATGTGCCATGCCATATTTTTTCCATGACTTCGCTCACATTATCCTTGGATATTTCAATGATCTCACCAATCATTTCAAGATTCTATCGCAACACATTGATGATTTGTGTACAATATTCCTACGATGTCACAAGTATAACATTCACCTTAATCCCCTTAAGTGTGTCTTTTATGTTCCTACTGGTTGTCTTTTGCGCTTCATTGTGTCCAAATTTGGGATCTCCATAGAACCTCTTAAAGTTAAACCCATTCTTGAACTTCCTCCTCCTTGCAACCTTCACTAGTTGTAGAGCCTTCAAGGAAAAAGAAACTTTTTGCATAGATTAGTACCTGACTATTCCATCACCGCTCATGTTTTCTTAGACTCTTATGATCTAACATTCCATTTATATGGGATGACCAAGCTCAAAAATATTTCAATGCCCTTAAACATGCTCTCACTTGTTCTCCTTTAATTAGTCCACCTAAATTTGAGGAGAATTTCATCATGTACATCTCAACCTCCACGTATGCAGTTTCCAGGGTTCTAGTACAAGAAGACGGCACCGAGAGTGATCATCTCATCTATTATGTTAGTAATAACCTTATTGGACCCCCTTGTGTCCTATTCTCATGAGGAAAAGTTTGCTCTAGTTGTCATGTTCTTTGTATAGAAACTTCATCATTATATCATCACACATACAACCAAGGTCATTACTAATTCTAATCCTATGGCCTTGTTATTGATTCAACATATCATCAATGGGAGGTATTCCCACTAGATGGTTATCCTCCAAGAATTAAACTTGTAACTTGTAACACCTAAGAGTAAAAAATAATTATCCCTTGTTGAGTTCACATCTAACTTTCCTACTTGTGCACAAGATCTTCTAGTCAATAATGACCTTCCATATGAACACGTATTCTCTATATCCTTTGATGATCCATGGTATGGTGACATCCTCACTTATTTGTGAACCTAGAAATTTGACCCCAACCTCACTTGTGATGATCGGCAATGCTTTTGACATCAAGCCCCTCGCTACCTTGTCATAGGTGATGATATCTATTGTCATGGTGTCAACACTCTCCTTCATCATTGTCTCACCCCTGTTGAATCTGATCAAGTGTTAAATGATTGTCACGGTGGCATGTGGTAGTGATCTCTCTGGAATGGCCACTACTTAGAAAATCATGCGTGCTAGATACTTCTGGTTTTCTCTATTTAGCGATTGCATTGAGGCAGTTTAACATTATGGTAATTACCAATTATATGCCCCATAGATGCAAGCTTCTCTTTCTCCTTTCCACCCTATTATCACAGATGGACCTTTCTAAAAATGGGTCATTTATTTCATGGAGTCTCAAACCGCTTATGCCAATAGCCATAAATACATTATTGTGGTTGTTGACTATTTCTCCCAATGGGATGAAGCCAAGCCTAAGTTCAATAATATCCTTAACTACTATTATGAAACAATTTGTTTCTAATCATGGATGACACTTTAAATATGATATCTGGCATGATATGTCCTCGTTTTTGGGTTTTGAACATCAATATTCATCATCCTATTACCCCCAAGGGAATAAAAAATCTAAAGACGTCAACAAAATCCTGAAAGCCATGCTTCAGCAAACGATGAAAAAAACAAGACCAATTCTAATTTAATGATATTCCTTGTGTTATGGGCCTATATAACATTTGTTAAAACCACCACTGGGTTCACTCCTTTTCACCTTTTCAATGGAGAGGAGGAAGTATTACCAATCAAATGTGAAATTACCTCCCATCGCCTTATTGTTGAACTCCTCTCAGACACCTAACTCTTCGAACAAAAACTCATCATGCTAGAACATGCCAATGAAGACCGGCGAGTTGCTTTGTAAACCATAGAAGCAACTAAAAAGCACACCAAATCCCAATATGATCGTAAATTCAACCCTTATATCTACCATGAAGGTGATATCGTTCTTTTTTATGATCAAGCCCATGATGTCTTGGTACATGGAAAATTCAATCCATTATGGCATGGTCCCTATATCATTCATAAATGTTTGCTAAAGGCGGCATATATTTTAGAGGGCCTAGAGGGAGAGATTCTTCCTAACCCTCGTAATGCACTCTTCCTAAAGAAATTCTACGCATATAATTTCCCACTAGAATGCATAGTTTTATTTTATTTTTACATTCATTTAGGTAGGTTTTATATTCATCATCTCATTGGTTGTCCTCTTGTACCATTCATATGGACCCATCATCCACACCATATATCGACTATGTTGATGGTGCGAGTCATTTCTCTATGAATCTAGTCTCAACAACTTGGGCCATTTTCAACCCTTTGCATTTGTTAGTCCACTCCAATGGTGTGTGCATCAGATCTTCCACCAAAACTTAGGGTGAATATGATGCAGTGATAGGTTTATTAGTCTATGCCTTTGATCATCACATCCTTCACCTTCATGTTTTTCTTGATTCCTTATTTCTTTTCATGGAATTGAATATTGTTTATCATGTACGTAACCATATCCTATTCGGAAAATATCTGCGAGTTAAGATTTTAGCACGTGAATTTGAATCCATCTCATTCCATCATGTTCCTAAGCCAAAAATAACTATGTCGATACCATTGCAAATAACATTCTAGATTGGAAATTATCACATGCATATACAAGAAGGCAACCATGAATAGTAAATGGTGGTAATATCATAAAACCATGCATAATCATATTACGTATCAAAATATCCATCATAAAGTGTTTAGAGTCCACTATTCTAAATACATCTGACATGTCCATGGTATGTTACATCCATACATATAAAAATGAGGGAACCTACACCCCTATGTCTAATCACTATCATTTGGAGGGTCACAGGCTAGTCTGGCCATCCCCCAACTCATAGTTCCTTAACAACCTAAATGACCATAGTTGCATGCCTCATACTAGCTCGCCAAATAGAGGGAAGGACCACTCATGCATTCGTGTATTGATCTTCCATATTGTGGCATCCATGCTCATTCACACTACTTAGTACTATGTCAAACCTATGTCAAAGGTCCTTCAACAACTCATCACTCTCTAACCTCTACTGAGATGTTGTCCTCCTGTGACCTATGTCCCTAGGTGCTACAAGTTGCCCCATATATCTTTCCAACCTTATCGGCATTATATATTCATGGCACACATTTAAAAACTAGTATCATATACATATATCTTTTAAACTGTGAATGGAACTAGAAATATTATCTACCACTTACCATCCTATCCCCATGCTCGTCTTAGTGGAAGTGGTGGCTTAGGATCTCCTTGGAATTTCATACCATAGTATGGATAATCGTCTATGTAGATAGGCATCTAATCCCAATGAGTGAAAAGCAAAGGTTACAACACACATCTGATTCCCCCTCCTTTGGCTCATCATAGTAGTTATCCCCAATGGCACATCCTGGGCTCCTCTAGCCCCCCATCACATATTTGCACATGTGGTCAAAGGGTGGGGATCTTCTCAAATAAGAATGAGCATAACATTATCCCAAATGAATAGTTCCCCTTGGTATAACATCTAGGTTGAACCATAATATGTTCCTATAAGAACACTCTCCACTAGCATCATCTACCCTTCTTTGAATTGGTTGAAATCATGGCTACCCAATATTGACACCATTGTTGGAGCTATAGCACGTGTCTCCAATCGTTCTAAGTCTTGTATATGGATACTTCAATCCATTAATCAAGTACCCAGTGCATAATGGTGCTCCAAAAACTCCTTAATATTCCTCCCATGAGGCAACAATGGATGTATCTCACTAACCACCCCCAAGAGTGGCAATCTTTTCAAGAATTAAATATCCTAGATGGTTATCTCGATGACATGACCCTATATCACAATGCCTCTTAGTCTGCATCCTAGTAGCACACAATCCGGGATAATAATGGCTCACTAACCCTCATTAGTGGGTTCTTAATGAAGTTTAGTAACTCATATCATGCAAGAGCCCCTTTGATATCCCCATTCCACTGAACCTGAGATAAAATGTCATAAAAATCATGTTATCACCATAATGCCTTGTGCTCTACCACAGCTAAAAAATATCATCAGATTTTGTCAATTATAGAGCACTCACAACATTCGTAGACCTTAGGTTCAGCCCTCAATATACCCACAGCTTCACCTCACCCTTAGGTCACTAATGCAGATTTTGGTGGCACATTTTTTTCCCCTTTTGTGCACTCCCTAGTGTAGAAAAAGGGAAAAAAGTTGTACTACGACCATGAAGAAACCAATGGTTTCCTGCAGCCAGCTAAAACTCTAATATAAAAATATAATCCACAAAAAATGATGTGTAGGGTTAGACCACCTTCCTGAAAGTCACAGATCCAAAACCTAACGGCTGGTTTGTCCACTATGAGCTCACCAAGATTTAGGGCCTCTTCCTCCTCTCCAAATTCCCCAACAACTCAATGCGCAAATGAATTGGAATTGGGGGCAAGAAGAGCTTTTATAAGACAAACCCTAATTTTTCCTTGGCCATTACAAGAAAATTGTAACTCGGTTTGACGAACTGTTAGCATTGTTGGAAATATCTCATTGAGCTCTATAATGGGTCTCTCTTCATCTTCGGTAATTTAAAACTTCACTAAGAAGCCAATTTTTCCATGAGGTCTCACTTTGCCACATATTAAAATTGAATCTCTCCATATGATTCATCAGTGCTTTGGCACTGCTTTGTAATTGCATCTGTCTAATTCTATGTGTATTTTCTTCATGAATAACCACTATTTACTCATGTTTTTATGACTCCCTTTGTGCCTTTCCCATGTGGTTGCATCATAGAGTTACCCTTGATCAGAGCATTAGAGATGAGTCACCACTACATCCATGGAGTCTGTTCAGAGTCCCATTATAATATATTATCCCTCTATGCATCACATTCATCCCATTTGGTCACATTTGGCCTCTATCTATCCTAATATATCTTTGAAAATCTTTCGTCTGTGTAATTGACCATCCCCCCTAGAATAGTGTTAGTCACTCCCAGGTAAAACTTGCATAATATGATCTAATAAGGGAAGTCATAAGTCCACCATTCCCCTTATTTCCATCATCATTATTAGTGCCAGCCCCTATCAACCATATAGTTGTGACCCCCATGCCTTTGTTAGTGAATCCTCATTACCTCAACTCCGGCGGGCCCTCTTATGTCAAATTCAACACATCTTTTCTAGGAAAGTGGTCTAGAAGAAGATTTACCTTGGTTCTATATTTCATCTCTGTTCAGTGCCTCAGATCAAGCAAAGGGAATCATCATTTCCCTTTGACTTGGTTTTTTATCACGTGCTCGACTCTAGCTCATTATTGCATAATCGAGAATTGTACACTTGATGGTTCAGTGAGCCAACAAATTGTCTCAACATTTCCCAAGTGTGTGTGATATTTTCTAGACTTCATGAGGGGGTGGCCCTTAGGGTATCCCCCACATGCCTAGATGTCAGTAGGTCATGATCCATCCTTAGATACAGTTCCATAGATTTGAATGGCTCAGTTTCTGTCAATCATAGAGCCCACAACATGTAGCTATCTTTTAGATGGTCCAATCAGATATTTAGTGTACTTTCCTCTTAAAAAGGGATTCTTTTGTTGTGATCTCCCTCTCATATTAGTTTGGGAAAATTATGTCATATGTACTCAAACTAGCAAATTTTATTTTTTAAGTCCTAGTCTATATCTTCCAGGAAACTTATGTATATGGAAGTCATTATAAAATTGTATTTATTTCTCTCCTATTCGATTCCAACATATCAAGTATCATGTACTATATTTCTCACCCCCTCCTTTTTTAGTCCTTCCCATCACTTCAATTCTCTCTCTCTCTCTCTCTCTCTCTCTCTAAGTCCCCTTAGGTGTCTCATGAAAGTCATGAAAGTGAACATACAACATATTTCAGTAATATGGATTTCTCCTAACACTCTTATGTTGGGGGGCAATATGTCATCACCCAAAAAATGATAACCTAGGCATTTCATACTAGGTTGATTGAAATACACCATGTAGGATGGGTTTTTAGATATTAAAACTCACTTTCACCTTAGGAAATAGTTTAGTGCACTATTTTCCTAAATTATTTTTCATTAAAATCCTAAAATTCCCATGATAATAATTAAATAAATCATTATTTATTTATTATTCCATATTTATTCGCTATTTTTCTCATAACATAATTATTAAATCAATATTTAATAATTATTTCTAATTCATATTTGACTTTTTCACCATAAAGTAATTAATAAATATTTTTTATTTGTTAATTACTTTAATCACTTTTTTTTTGTAAGCTTAGGTAGGACCCTCTCATTTTTGAGTTTTTACACGTCCGTTATTCACCCCATTTCTGGGGAGGGTAGCACAAGAATCGACCCCAAGATCTCTGGTTCTGTGAGACTTCATTTCCATGGCCATTGCCACTTGAGCTACCCCTCGCGGACTACTTTAATCACTTTTTAAATAAATATATTTTATCATTTACAATAATTTTTCCCTCTCTAGAAATATAATTAAATATTCCTAATGGCTAGATCTTGATTCAGTCTAACATTTATTATTATTATTTTATATCTAAATATATCCTAATATTTTGTTATAAATAGAGGGGTTTTCTCCTCATCCTTCACCATGACCATTCCCATTGTATTCATTGTTGTCATGTGAGATTTGAGCTCCCATTTTGAGTTCACACCACCATCACTTCCTTTTTACCCATTTCATACATTCTGAGAGAGAGAACTGAAGCATAGGGCATTCATGGTCCCATCCCACAGAGGGGGATTTGTAGATCCAAGTATGCATATTCTTTTCATGAGGTGTATTCAATTTAGTTTAATAATAATAATACAATCTTTTATTTCCATTGGGTTTTTTATGTGATATTTGTTGCTAAATCTTCTTTGGTATTTGCAAACTATCTTTCCTGCAGGTTTTCTAAATAATGTTTTGTAGGTATGAATCATATTAGAAACAATTTTTTTTGTTAGGGATATTTGTCAGCAGTGGATTAAGTGAAGGGTTTTGGTACACTTGATAGAAAACTTCATACTAACAACTAATGTACAAAGGCACATAAAAGAGTCTGAAGAGAATAATAAATATATAGAGAGATTTGACCTTAGGACCATCATTTAGTTCTTGGTCAAACCTTAAAGGTGTTGTTTACTTATGAAAGAAGCTACTTCAAAACTGTTATATGAGCTGCTAGCTATAGAAGGAAGAATCTTTGACTGCAAACTCAATATCCATTTGGAGCCATGTTAGGCCCCTATAATACTAGTGATTCCCCCATTAATATTGTCATTTTATCCCCTATTGTTATTATTGTGCCTCTATTGTCCCCATATTGTTATTAGTATGCCCCATAGAAACCCACTATTGTTATTTGTGTGCCCTTATGTTATTATGGTTATGTCGGCTTGATTATATTGTGACCCCTTAGACTCCTATATATAGAAGGGAGGTTTAGTCATTTGTAGCATCCAATAATTGTTCATTTGTGTAATGTAAAGGAGGTTTAACCCTTGAAGAGGTTGAATTCTAAGGTGTTAATCTATCTTTCTATATTTTTCTGAGCTGGTTTCCTAGCAGTTGGTCTCAGAGCTTTGGATTCTAGGGTTTCACTGCTCCAAACAATTCATTATGCAATTTTTGCTATAACATATTTTTGAGATGTTTCAGAAGCTACGAAAAAACCTATTTGATCCAAAATCGTTTTGAACTTCTGGTCCAAATTTTCGATCTTGTCTCGCTATATTTGTACATATATGATCTGAGGAATTTAGGGATTTTGCAGACTCCCTAATTACATTCCAAACATGTGACGTAGGGAAAGTTGCCATAACTTTGTTTTTGAGCATCAGATTGAAATTTCATAAAAAGTTGCAGAAAGAGGACGACCTATAGTTTTTTGTATAACAATGTCAGGTATTAAGGTTGAAATAGTGTCACGTGGCACATTGTACAAGTTCACTCTACTAAACTAGTCTATAATTAGCTCAGTGTGGGAGATTTGGCATAACATTTCCGTGGAGAATCGAATATTGATCAAGCTTGCGGGGTTAGAAAGAGGGATCAAAGGGCTACCATAGGACAAGATTTCAAATATTTTATATCTATAGTTACAGAGATACAAGAGACTCAATATCGATTTCTTACAAAGTGAAAAAAATGTGTGTAGTTGTTTTAAATTTTTTCATAAGATTGGTTTGAAAAAATACTTTGAAGGAATTCAAAGGGAATAGTGAATAATTATTAGCATTAATTAATCCCCCAAAGAAAGAAAATGGAAACACCTAGTAAGCAACCTGAAAGCTCTAGCATGATTGGTGAAGAAGAGGAAGAAATGCAACATGAAATATCGAAATTACAAGACCAAGTACAACAAATTTCACTCTCACTAAATGTAAATGAAGCCAAGATGAATGGTTTCGAAGCTAATATGAATGGCATGCAAGTTAATATGGATGGCATGGAAGCTAATATGAATGACATGCAAGCTAATATGGATGGCATGGAAGCTAAGATGGATGGCATGGAAGCTAAGATGAATGGCATGGATGATAAGATTGAAGAATTGAAGATAAATTTGAATAAGTTGCTACAAGAAATAGTCACTAATG
This sequence comes from Pinus taeda, assembly GCA_000404065.3. Lineage (NCBI taxonomy): Eukaryota > Viridiplantae > Streptophyta > Pinopsida > Pinales > Pinaceae > Pinus > Pinus taeda. The sequence continues at coordinate 123,352 of APFE030229790.1, forward strand.
GTGAAATGGTAGTAAAGGAAACTCATGATGAGAACAAAATAAATGTTAATCATGATTTCATAGACTCTAATGTTGGGTTGAAGACCCACCATGTTCCAAAAATTGAGATGAGGAAGTTTGATGGCAAGGATCCCAGAACATGGATATTATAGATGGAGCAATTTTTCAATCTCCATAATGTGAAAAACACACAAAAGGTATGTATTGTAACTTTATATTTGGAACCAAATCAGTTTATGGTATGGATGGCTTTGCTCTTGTAAACAAATTTTCACTTGGACAATTTTTATGGAAGAAATGATAGCACATTATGAGGATACAAAAAGAAACACCTTTTTTAGCAAATTGATAAATCTCAATCAAAAGGGTTCAATGATAAAGCACATTGAGGACTTCCAAGAATTGAACATAAGAGTAAAAGATATTCTAGAGGAGTAAAGAATTGATGTATTCATAGGGACTTTAAAGGATAATATCCAACATGAGGTTTGCCTTTGGGAACCTAATTCATTGGAGAAGGCATTCAGGTTAGCAAGAAAAATGGAAAGCAAAATTATGCTAACTAGGAAGCCTACCACTCACAACTATAAAGATGGAAGTGTTGTTTCCCATAGCCTTCCACAACCTACAAAGTTGGCACCACAGCAATTGGAAGAAAAAAGAGCAATAGGGCTTTGTTACAGTTGTAATAGAAAATACATTAAAGCTCATAAGTGTGCTAAGAAGAAATTATTCTACATAGATTGTGAAGAGGAGGAAGAAAAGGAACAAGAAATGTCAAAAGAAGAGGATATACACCAGGAACAAACCCTAGATAAAGAAGAAATGAATCTGACCATACCTTGTAATGCATTGGCTGGAATTACCACTCCTCAAACTATCAAGATAGAACTACATATCAAGAAGAAAAAGGTAATAGTGTTGATTGATTCGGGAAGTACCCATAATTTTATTCATTGTAAGATAGCTAAGGAATTGAATTGATTCCTATATCCAGCACCAGAGTGTCAAGTGATGGTTGCAAGCGGAGAAACCATAAATTTCTCTGGAAAGTTCCATAATATCAGATATCCATGGGAGAATATGTATTGAATAGCCCAATGATTTCCATTCCAATAGGTGATGATGATGTTGTACTAGGAGTCCAATGGCTACAATCCTTGGGTACAATAGCTTTTAATTTTCAAGAACTTTTCATGAAATTTTCTTTGGAAGGAAAGGAAGTTGAATTAAGGGGTATCATAGGGAAACTAGGAAATATAATCAGCTCTAACAGAATGAAAAAGATTCTAAAGAAAGAACAATGAGGCGTAATTGCACAATTGTGTTCGCTAGAGGTTCCCACATCGAAATCATCTATTTCTCTAGATCTCCAAAAAGTCTTGGACAATCATTCCAAGGTATTTGAGACTCCCAAAGGCCTCCCACCTATTTGTGATCATAATCATGCTATTCATTTGATTCCAGGAAGTGTTCCTCCAAACATCAGGCCTTACAAATATCTCTATGCCCAAAAGAGTGAAATTGGACATATGGTTGCAGAAATGCTAGAGGCTAGTATATAATTCAACCTAGTCAAAGTTGTTTCTCTGCTCCAGTAGTATTGGTGCATGAGAAGGATGGGTCATGGCACATGTGTTCAGATTATAGGGAGCTCAACAACCTCACTATTAAATATAAATTTCCCATTCCTGTCATTGATGAATTATTGGATGAATTGCATGGACCAAATTACTTCACGAAGTTGGATCTTCGTTCAGGATATCATCAAATCAAAATAAATACTAGAGACATTTTGAAAACAACATTTAGAACTCATAAGGATCATTATGAATTTTTGGTCATTCCTTTTGGCCTTACTAATGCACCTTCTACATTTCAAGGTTTGATGAATTCCATTTTCAAACCTTTCCTTAGTAAAATTTTCTTAGTATTTTTTGATGATATACTAATCTACAGCAAGTCTTGGAAGGATCATGTCCAACATGTTGATAAGGTGCTCAAACTATTGGAGGAGAAACAATTATATGCAAAAAGCTTAAAATTTTTCTTTAGAGTACAAGAGGTGGAATATTTGGGTCATATTGTATCTCATGAAGGTGTTATGGTAGACCCTATCAAAATTAAAGCCATTAAGGAATGGAAAATGCCCACATCCATAAGGCATCTATAAGGATTTCTTGGGTTGACAAGGTATTATCGAAAGTTTGTTAAGAATTATGGGAGAATAGCAGCACCTCTAACAACATTATTGAAGAAAGATGCATTTTCATGGACTCCAGAAGTAACGAAGGCCTTTGAACATCTTAAAGAGGCAATGTGCCAAGCACTAGTCTTAGCTATGTCGGACTTCAAAAAAACCTTTATTGTGGAATGTGATGCCTCGGGAAATGGAATTGGTGTTGTTTTAATGCAAGAAGAAAGAACCATTTCTTTCGAAAGTCGTCTAATCAAAGGAAAGTATTTACACAGTTATTTATGAGAAGGAAATGTTGGCAATACTACATGCACTTAAGAAATGGCAACCCTACCTAACGGGAAGACACTTCAAGGTAAAACAGATCATGATAGTCTTAAATACTTCTTAGAACAAAGATTATCTTCAGAACAACAGCAAAAATGAGTCACAAAGATGGTGGGTTATGACTTTGAAATCATCTACAAAAAGGGGAAGCAAAATTATTTGGCAGATGCACTCTCAAGAAAGGATGAGGATGTGGAATCATTGCTTTGCGCCATTTCTATTATCCAGCTAGATTGGATAAACGAAGCAAGGGATGAATGCAAGAATGACGAAGAAGTGTCAACACTCATTCAAAAGATACAAAAAGATCCAAGTACATCTGATACATTTAGCTGGAAAAAGGATTCGTTATGGTACAAAGATCGCTTATACCTAGGTAAGAATTCCCAACTCAAACAAAATATTCTTATGGAATTGCACACTTCTCCCTTAGGAGGGCACTCGGGATTTTTAAAATCGTACCACAGGGTTAAGAAGAAATTTTTTTGGGATGGCCAATAGGATATTCAAAAGTTTGTGGTGGAATGTTTGGTTTGCCAACAAAATAAATTTGAAACAATTAAGACCCGGGGTATATTACAATCGTTATCCATTCCAAGCCAACGTTGGGAGGAGGTTTCAATGGATTTTATCACAGGTTTACCCAAGTCTGAAGGAAAGAGTGTAATCACGATGGTAGTTGACAGACTTACCAAGTATGCACACTTTTGTGCATTATCTGATCCATTTAAAGCCAGTAAAGTTTCTATTGCATTTATGGAAACAATTCAAAAGCTACATGGAAACCCAAAGATTATTGCAAGCGACAAAGATCCCATTTTCACTGGAAATTTTTGGACAGAATTATTTTCTTGTCTTGGTACTGAGTTAGCTCATAGCTCATCTTATAATCCTCAATATGATGGGAAAACTGAGATAGTAAACAAATTTTTGGAAGGATATCTTCGCTACTTTGTCTCTAATAAACAGACACAATGGGTGAAATGGTTGCCTCTAGCTGAATGGTGGTATAACACTTCCTTTCATACTACAATAAAAATGACCCCATTTATGGCACTTTATGGATATCGTCCACCATCCATCACATCATATTTAAGAGAAAATTCTAAGGTTCAAGCAGTGGAAGATCACATCAAGCATCAACAACAAGTTCTCCAACTCTTAAACGATAACCTCATTTTGGTGCAGAATAAAATGAAACAACAGGAAGATCAACATCGCAACAAAAGAAGTTTTGATGTAGGTGACTGGGTATTCCTACGGCTACAACCATATAAACAAATGTCCCTCAAGAAAGATAAGAAGGATAATAAATGATCACCAAAGTATTATGGTCCATACAAGGTGTTGCAAAACATTGGTACTATGGCATACAAATTGGAGCTTCCTGCAGCTTCCCAAGTGCACCCAATTTTCCATGTTTCATGCTTAAACAAGGTTATAGGTGACAAGCTCCCAGTTCAAACAATATTTCTAGAACTTTATGAGGAAGGAAAAATCATATTGGAACCTGAAGCAGTCACAGAAACAAGAACTCGACAGCTACGAAATCGATCAATTTCGAAGTATCTCATCAAGTGGAAGAACTTACTCGCTGAAGATTCCACATGGGAGGATGAGAATTTTATACAGAATCATCCAGAACTACTCAAGTGTTGAAGACAACACTTTTTTGAAGGAGAGGGGCATGTTAGGTCCCTATAATACTAGTGATTCCTGGTTACTATTGTCAATGTAGCCCTTATTGTTATTATTGTGCCCCTATTGTCCCCATATTGTTATTATTGTGCCCCATAGAAGCCCATATTATTATTGTTGTGCCCTTATATTATTATTGTTATGTCGACTTTGATTATATTCTAACCCCTTAGACTCCTATATATAGAAAGGAGGTTTCTTCATTTGTATCATCCAAGAGTTGTTCATTTGTGTAATGTAAAGCAGGTTGCCCACTCGAAGAGGCTGATTTTGAAGTCATTGATCTATCTTTTCTATCTTTTTGTGAGCTTGTTTCATAACATCATAACAGGCTTTACCATGATCTCCACCCGATCACTAGGCCAAACAAGCATGGATTCCACCAAATTTCTCCACCTACACCATGAGAAATTTTCCATCTCCTAATCTCTCAGGTTTTATGTTGGGAACGGGTCCCCCGGGGGTCAATTTTGGGGTTAAAAACCCAAGTTTTGGGGCAGAAGGCCGAATTTTATATAAATAAATGTAAATTTTCCGCATTTTGTGGTTGCGGAGCGCGAAGATATCTAAAGTCAAAAAGGGTTTTCTGCCCTTAGTCTAGATAGGTTGTGTCGGCTTTGGAGATCTGCCCTTGGTCTGTGGACCATGGGATTGTATAAAAAGGAGTCTAGGTTAGTAGTAGAAGAGAAGTAAGAAAAGTAGAAGTATTGGGTGAGTCTGTAAAGAGCTAAGAGTGAGAGTCTTAGCGTAGGAAGAGGCTCTGCGGCTGAGTGCATAGAGGCCTAGGATAGAATTCCGCAGCTCAGTGCGTGGACCCCTGTAGTTGTGTGCACAGGGTGGATATAGTCTATATTGGGAATCTGAATCATCAATAAAGAGAAGTATTCTGAAATTATTGTGTACTTTCCATCTGTGTGTGCGTTATTTTTCTTCTGTTATGAATGTTGTGAGTATGCTATGTTGAATATTGGGGTTATGAATTAATGCTATATTGATGTGTGAATCTATGTATCTCACTTTGTCATATGAATGCAAATAAGAATATATGTTCCGCGAAGACAACTGTAATGCATGTTAAATTTAACCAATACTTAAGCTAATTTGGGTAGATGCAGAAGTAAGACTAATTACAGAAGTGTGTAAGCACCTGATCTATCTATTTAGGGTCCGAAAAGGGCGATCAAAGACTTTCACAGAGGCTCCAAAGACGAATAAAAGAAGTACATTGATAAGCCCTAAAGGGCTTATCGATCTGCAAGAAGGCAAGGTGAAGGTCTAAAAACCAACATCACAACCATCTTAGGGTGCGAAAACTTGGTTCCTGCATCCCCCCATACTGCTTCAGGTGAGACTTCAGTCCGCGCTCCATGGATTGATGCCGAAAGGGCCAGTAGTGTAGGGATTTTTTTGGTTGCTTAACGTTGAACCATGGTTAGGGCCCACCAAGCCAAAAAATGGTTATGTTGTTGGGACTAGGATCTGCATAATGAGATGTGTGATGTCGTATCATTGGAATCCAACTAAGAAAGAGATCGAAGGTTGGTTGGATAGAAATATCCACAAATTCGCGGCACAAGAGAACAAGAATACGCGATTGACAAAAGAACAGTGGTTGGATAGATATCTATACACAGAATTACACAAAATCATCTTCTGCTCCTTCCTGGTCAAGTTATATGAGTGGATCACAAAGTTGGTAGACGACCAAGGAAGGTGGAGGATTGACAGTCCGATTGTTTGGACACCAGAATTAGTGCGAAGATTGGAAACCTCTGAAGATAAGATCGCACGCATTGTTGACAATTGGCTCGACTACATCATAGGAGGATTTCTGACAGAGTTCACGGTCAATACTTCTATCAGTTATAGCGAAGCAGAGTGCCGCTTCTTTAAAGGACCGCGAGGTAAGTATTTGAAGTCACTAAATACTTTGATTAAGATGCTCTTGTGTGAAAAGCAGGTCATGCAGTTACCTTGATTTTTGGAGCTATGTGAAGTGGAAGGTCTTTTAGGGACAAAGGAAGAAAAGGTCCTGAGTATATCCCATTGATCGAGCCTCCTTTGAGTGTCAACGAATGAGCAGTACAGTCTTCTCCACTGAGTGTTGTTTAGCTGATAAGAAAAGGGTTCCCACGAACACCTACACCACCTCCATCCTCATCCCATCCATCCACATTGCCTCCATCCTCACCTCCACCACTCACCCCATCGTCCACACCACCCCCACCTCCACCATTGTTCAACATGGAAAACTCCATAAAGCTACCTGTATTCAAAGGCGTAGGAAATGAAGATCCGGACTAGTTTTGGTTCGTCGTGAAGGTTGTATGGGAAGCTCAGGGTATCATGGACGACCAAATGAAGAAAGCCATGTTGGTTAGTGCTTTGCAGGACCACACACTAACGTGGTACATTAAGTACAATACAGATAACCCGATGTCCGCGTTGGCAGATATCCAGGATGCACTGAATAGAGAATTCAGTAAACCTAAGTCTCAAGCACAATCAGTTGTGGGATTCAAGGAGATCATGATGAAGCTTGGGGATACGCCCTGGGATTTGGATCAAAAATTGTGTATGATCCGTGAAGCCAACACAAACCTAACTGATGGGCAGCACCGTGAATGGTTCGTGGCCTCACTCCTGCCCCACCTAAGGGTTGCGCTATCACAACAAAAGATTGGGACACAGGCAGAAGCTCTATAAATCGCAATGAAACTGCATGAGACACCAATGCAAGATGCTAATATAGGGGTTCAGCAGATTCACGCGTAGTTGCAGAACTTTTGCCTCAAAATGCAAACTTTGCAGGAGGACAGAACAGCTCGGCCAGAGGCACGCGAAGAAGTTTGGTACCTAAAATGCAAAGGTCAGGGGCATGACAAGGATCAATGTCTAGTCTTTTCGAACTATGTTTCACCAGGGAGACCAATGCCTCTAAGGCCGAAGGCTACGGCAGGGCCAAGTGCAGGGCCTGCACTATGGTGCGTTATATTCCAGGTGGTTGGGAAAGATGCGACTGACAATTGCCATTTGCTGCAGAAATTCGTACAGACACCACAACAGCTCTTCTGCAATTTCTGTCAATCAGTAGGTCATGATGAGTGCAATTTCCATAGTTACGAATTAATGATGGACAAGACACTTGCATACAGGGTGCAGGAACAAACGCAACCTCTGGACCAAGGTGTTGGGGGAACGTGGGATGAGTATCAGGGGCACAACCAAGGCCAAGGTGGAGGGGGTCCTGGTAGAGGCTGACGATAGCTTATTTGTTACAATTGTGGAGGCCCAGGACACTACGCGAGAGATTGTCTGAATCCGACGTGACTATCATGCTACTATTGTACTCAGTTTGACCATGTGACTGAGGATTTCCCTATATTGTTGGCTAAGATTTGCGAAAAGGGGGTGCAGCCGACACAGAACCTCCAGATGATGAGGGTTGAGCCTCACAAAGAAGGCCCTAAGATAAACATCATGTTGTGAAGTGAAACGATGACTGGGGAGGATAAAGGGACGTAACCTGCAGAAGGTGAATGGGTCCACAAAGCACCAGAAAAGGAGACTAGGTTTGATTTGGAGCATGCAAAATAAACATTCATGGAAGCAAAAATAAGGCCTCTACCTTAGGAAGTCAAGATAAACCAGTTGAAGAAATGGACCCATCCATGATTACCATGTTCTTAGAGACCTGCATGAAATTTCTTCACAATAGTAAGGTTGTGAAAGGCCTGCAAGAACTGATCAATCAGTGCAATCGCAAGGACAGCGCTACCAGGGAACCACGCGTAGTCAGAAAAATTGGCAAGAATAAGGCAAGGACTGGGCATGAGATGAGACTCACCGCACAGATAAGGGAATACGAAATGGACCAAGTTATCTTGGATCTGGGGTCCGACGCGAATGTTTTGCCAAAAAAAACATGGGAAAGAATGGGGAGACCTTCACTCCAGTGGTCTCCAATCCAGTTAAGGATGGCGAATTAACAGAAAATTATCCCAATGGAGAGGCTGTAGGGGGTAACAGTTGACATCGAAGGCACGAGCACACTGGCGGATTTTTAAGTAATAGAGATTGTGGATGATTGAAATCCATACCCTGCGCTCCTTGGAATCGATTGGGCCACTTACATGAATGGGGTAATCAACCTGAATGATTTGAAATGGGGACCTAAAGGCTTCTTGTCATGCTTACAAGAATCTCTCCAACTCCAAAGCTTATATATTCCCAAGATCTAGCTTATGATTGATAATTTATGAAATTAAAAGTGCTTGAAAGAGGTGTATGCTTGTGTTTGTTTTTAGGTTGTTCAAGTGCTTATGTACATTTTCTTATGCTGATGTAAAACACACATAACAGTAAATACAATGCAGCAAATAAGCAAACACATGAGGCAATAATATAATATGGACTTCACCCTGATATCTTGGGCTATGTCTCCTTGAGCTCTAATCAACTCGATTAGGCTCTTTGGGATTATGGCTTAAATTCTTTTACAAGTTCCACACTTAAATCCATAGGTTTACAATTGTACCTATGGGCTTAGAATAACATCTTACCCCTGGCAGTCCTTACTCTGCAAACAGATCTAGGCTTCTCTGGACTAGACTCCTTCAGTTAGTGCTCTAAGCTATCTTGAGCTCTAACTTGCACCAACTCCCTCAGAATTCTTTTACTGTCTCTGGAATTCTTTCTTCTGTCTTCAGCACACTCCAGACATTCTTTGTTGTTCTGCCTCCAACCTCTGGTGGCTTCTGCCTCTGCTCTCGGCTCTGGCTCTTGGCTCTAGCTCTCGGCTCTGGCTCTTGGCTCTCTAGCTCTTGGCTCTGGCTCTCGGCTTTGGCTCTGGCTCTTGGCTCTAGCTCCCGACTCTAGCTCTTGGCTCTCTATGTTATCAGTGATTCGCTTGACCTCCAAGCGAATCTCAGCAACCTTTAGCCACCCTGTCAATTGAGCTTCTTGTGCTTTTTGTAATACATCAGTTACAATCGCCTCCATCATTGAAGACCGACTATTTCATTACAAGAATCTGTTTACAAATGGAAAGGAACTGGCGGGCATGGCCACCTAATTGTTTTGCCTTCCTCTGTCCCTTCGATCATGAGGAATCATTCCATCCCGGCTCTTCAACTTTGCGTGCTTCATAACGCATCCCTGTTACAGAAATGCCCGCTCATAGCATGGCATAGTTGTGATGGCTATTTCCAAATGGAAATGCACCGACAGCCACAGGAAACCTGGTCCTTTGGCCTTTCTGTGTAGAAATCCCAAAAATCGCCAAATACTGGAATACATAGGCAAACCGACGGAAAACACATCATGAGGCATTTTGCCAAATTTCAAATTATATTCAATCGTGTTTATAATCCTATCGGGTCCACACATATCACAGTATCGTTATCGTAACGCTTAAAAACCCAACACACGAAAATAAAAAGAAATAGATTGAAAAACAAATTAAACTAGATCTCAAAGAACAATAAACTTGCCACTATAATGCCGTTAGGTCTGCCCATCGCAATCGCATGTCGCATAGGCCCCGCTACTTTGTATTGTGGCATCCCAATTCACCGATCGTCAATCGCCAATCAGCGCTATCGGCGCACTACATATCGACGCTATCGCATATTGGCAAGTCACATGGTCATGGGTCTTGGTCCTTCAACCTTCCTTATTAGCAATTGTCGATTCAATCACAACCGTTGATCCCTTTTATTTATTCGACGGCTACGATGGAAGTGTTCATCGCAAGACTTTAAGCTATGGGTCCTGGTTCTTCTCCCTTGGTTCGTTGCAATGTGACCTTAGCGGTTAATCTGGACCATTGATCTGTCTTTTAATCTGATGGTTCGAACTGAACCCAAAATGGCAAACAGTCAGCTCAATCTCCACCGTTGATCTTGCGATCTCCAATCCAATGATTAACAGCATTTTTGGATGGCCTACTTGCACAAATATCACCCGCCCAAAAAAACGGTTTTCTCTCTCCTACTGCATGCTACGTGTCGACCAATATATGGAATCGGGTTCAACCCTTCCAATACCATTTACCACTTGAAGCCTACTCGAAATACCGTTTACCACCTTCCTCCCATAACTCAAAAGGTTTTAGCTCGATTTCTATAAATTCTTCGAGTCTGCCTGGCCGAGACTGCCCACGTGCTTTTCAATGTAACATGCACTTTATAAAGGTTTAGCGCTTCACAAAAGTTTTTAGCGCATAAGGCTAATATTAACCCTTAGGCAAAATTTAATAAGAAATGCCTCCTTTTCTAAGGACATTGGGCAAATCTTCTTTTTACAATAACTCCTTCGTCCGGAGTCCATTTTGGCCTGTTCAAATTACATTGGATTCAGAATGAAACAATCTATGAAATGAGACTATTTTCAAAATCATCCAATGTCTTTCATTTTTCCTCTATGAGGAAACTCATAGACTTAGAAGTCTATGTTAGATCCATTTTGGATCATTGAAGAAGCGAATGATGATATTTGAAAAGAAATCGCTCCGTGTAATGGTGCCACTACATCTTGCAGAAGGATCGCGCTATACAAAACCAGTATGTGATTATGAAAGCAATGATGATTTGGACCAGATTTACAAGATAACGATGCGAGACCAAGATTGGGTAAATCCGACAGCAGACGAACATATTGCATGGGAACACGAGAGCTCCTACACATCAGATTTAGATAAAGAATTAGAGCATTGGCAGAACCAACTGTATGAAGTTTCTACGCTACATTGTAATATGATGACCAAGTCACTGCGTTGTGTATCATCAGAGGTAAGGAATCTGCCTCACTGTGATGAGCTAACTGTTGTTGATCACTTTTTGGATGCATTTGATAGAGAAGTGCTGGAGAAGCATCACTTCCAGGCCTTGGATTGGGCACTCCGCACTAAGCCCGTAAGATGGTGGGGTATGCACAAGGATAATTTCGGTGATTGGTGCAACTATAGGGGGATGATGAGAATACGTTTTGGACAGCCAAAAGTACGGATGACAAACAAGTATGATGGAAGGGATGATCTGCGTGATCACCTGGCCAAATGGACTAAGGCTTATGGAGCAAAGCCCCAGCCTGAATGGGTGCATCTGTTTTGTCATACCCTGGATGACATACCAATGAATTGGTACTTGGAAACAGAGCTTCGCCATGGCACTGAAGAATGGGACATCTTGCGCCAGGGGTTTATAATGACATTCAACTTTGAGGATGGGTTTGACTATATTGACGCGGCGCTACAAGAGGTTAAAGTAGCGATCTTTAGGATACCGCAGGATCCTTTGGACCTAATTCAACATGATTGGACTACCCAACTGAGCCATGCACTGGAATGATATAACGTGACCGCTAAAGAAGAAGACGAGGATCCCAGAAAGGTTAATATTCCAAAAACCGAGGGTCACCATGAGGTTGAAGGTCCATAGATAGAGGATCCAGACATAACTGCACCGCTAAAAACTAGGCAAGTCAACATTGGCACAGAGGTGGCGCTAAAATTTGCAAAGATTAGGGACTATTGGGATGGTGCGACAATAGACAAGGTCACTGAGCTCCTCCGTGAATATCAAGATTTGTTCCCCACGAAATTTTTTGATCTAAAGGGAATAATAGGAGACTTGGGTGTCATGAAGATCACCTTGAAACCAGATGTGGAACCTGTCAAACAAAGACTTTACCGCCTTAATCTGAAGTATAAGGAAAGGGTCTACGCTGAGTTAGATAAGATGCTCATGGCAGGAATTATTGAACCAGTGGAATAATTTGATTGGGTAAGCCTAATAGTGGTTCTGGAAAAGAAACAGAAAGAAGAAATAAGGATATGCGTAGATCTCCGGAAATTGAATGACGCTTGTGTGCATGATCCTTTCCTGACCCCGTTCATTAACAAGGTCCTAGATAATGTAGGCAGCCAAGAAGTGTACTCTTTCACTGATGGGTTACCTGGGTACCATCAAATCAAAATCATCCCTGAGGATGGAAGAAAGATGACCTTTGTCACTGAATGGGGATGTTTCCAGTACACCATGATGCCTTTTGGGCCGGAGAATGCACCAGCAATATTTTCGCGTGTAGTCATTGCAGCATTAAAAGACTTCATTCATAGGTTTCTAGAGGTATACTTTGACGATTAGACAATGTTTGGATTGGTCAAGTGCCATGTGGCAAGTCTACGCTTGATGCTAGATACATGTAAGCGATAGCAGATGGCGCTCAATCTGAAGAAGTATCTATTTTGTGTCCCTTTTGGGATCTTGTTGGGTCATGTGGTATGCCGACAAGGATTGATGGTAGACCTTGCGAAGATCAAGATGATAATCAACTTGGAGGTGCCGAAGAATGTGAAATAGCTGCGCACAACTCTAGGGCATCCCAGATACTATAGGAAGTTCATCAAGGGATATGCCCAGATCACTGCGCTTATTGAGAAATTGTTGAAAAAGGATGCTACGTTCTGTTGGAATGATGAATGTCAGAAGAGCTTGGATGTGCTAAAAGAGAAAATGGTCACCGTGTCGATCCTAGTCTTCTCGGACTAGAAGAAGGAATTTCACGTGCACATGGATGCATCATGTATTGCACTGGGGGTCATGCTGACAGAGGCTGATGAGGGAGAACTGGATCACCCTATAGTGTTCACAAGTAGGAATTTGTCTAAAGCAGAGAAAAATTATTCCACGACAAATCGCGAAGGATTAGCTATAGTGTACGCGCTCCAGAAGTTTAGGCACTATTTGTTGGGCGGACACTTTAAGATGTATATAGATCATTCCGCATTGAAGTACCTGGTCAACAAGCCTGTGTTGGGGGGGGGGGGGGGGATATGTAGGTGGCTACTTTTGCTCTAGGAGTACGACTTTGAAGTTATTGTGAAGCCAGGAAGACCGAACGCAGGACCTGATCATCTGTCGCGCATTGAAACGGGAGAGGGACCTACTAATTTGAAGGGTTGCCTGATGCGTAGCTCTTTCCAGTGTGCATCGCAGATAGCCACTTTGAAGATATTATCCACTTCCTCATGACAGGATCGGCTCCAGAAGGTTATACAAGTCAACAAAAGAAGGAACTGGTAGTGCGCACGGTAGACTTTTCTATCATTATAGGGCACTTGTACAAAATGGGGTCAGACGAAATATTGCGACGCTACGTGCCTAACTTTGAATGAAGCAGTATCCTTGTTAAGGCTCATGGAGGAGCTGGAGGAGGAAATTATGCAGGGAAAGCAACAGCACAGAAGGTTCTACGTGCTGGGTTATGGTGGCCAACCCTTCATAAGGATTCGAAAGCATATTGTAGGGCATGTGATGCATGTCAAAGGACTGGAAGGCCGTCACGGAGGTATGAACTGCCTCTGATGTTGCAGGTGATGTTACAACCATTCAAGAAATGGGTGATTGGCTTTGTGGGTCCAATTCAGCCTCAAGGAAAGAAGACGAGTGTGCGGTACATCATCACTAAAACTTAATAGTTGACCAAGTGGGCAGAGGCATAGCCTGTGAAGGATTGTATAGGCATGATAGTAGCAAAGTTTATTTTTGAATATGTGTTGACAAGATTTGGTTGTCCAAAGATCTTGATGAGCGATCGCAATACGCACTTCCTTAACGAAACAATCAACACATTAACAGAATAATTTCAGGTGTATCATCAGAAAAGTACACCTTATCATCTACAGGCTAATGGGACGGTGGAAGCATTCAATAAGATACTATAGAGTGCACTGATGAAGGTCTGGAATGCTCAAAGAAATTACTGGGATGTGCACATACCCATGGTGCTATGGGCCTACAAAACGACTTGCAAGAAGCTGACTGGGAAAATGCCTTTCAAACTTGTGTATGGCATAGAAGTTGTGATGCCAATGGATTACATTTTACCTAGTCTATGCATAGTGGCACTCAGAGGAATGACGAACCGCAGAGCCCTGGAAGAGAGGCTCGCACAGCTAGCAGAGCTTGAGGAGGACCGATTTCTAGCTGGATTTCATCAATAAGTTCAAAAGGAGCGTGAAAAAGCATGGCATGATCGACACATCAAACTACACACCTTCAAGGTAAATGATCTGGTCTTGTTATATGACGGTAAATTTGATAAATTTCGAAGGAAATTTAGGATGCACTGGCTAGGGCCATATGTCATCAAGGAGATTACCGATGGTGGAGCAATTCAGCTAGTTAAATTGAATGGAGAACCCTTCCTAGGGAAGGTGAATGGCAGTCGATTGAAGCCATACACCAGTGATCCAGCTAGGTGACTATATGAGGGAATCATAGTCTTAGCACTCTAGGTAGCTGAAAGGAAGCGCGAGACTGTAAACTACACTGCCTGAGTCGGAGAGTTGTGCAACCGGGGAACTGTGCGGAACAAATATATGTCACAGAGCCCGCAGAAGCACCCAGGCAGCTGCGCTACCAAAAGAAAAACCGCACAAGATAGCCGGAAAGTGACGATTAAGGTCATTTTTCATGATTTGACGATGAAAAAATAGCCACTATTGAAGGCAACTTGGCTAGTCTACAAGAGACTCAACAGAAGATTAAGTTTGACAGCGCAGGGCCAGTGATAGAGAAGTTGGTCGAGGAGATGAAGTAGGCGGAAACACAGTGTGTTGTCGAGGTAGTAGTTGTCCAAGCCGAGTGACTCGAGGGCAAGTCACCATGTTTTTTTTGGAGACCTGTTGGGAACGGGTCCCCTAGGGGTCAATTTTGGGGTTAAAAACCCAAGTTTTGGGGTAGAAGGCCGAAGTTTGTATAAAGAAATGTAAAGTAACCACATTTTGTGGTCACGGAGCGCGAAGATATCTAAAGTCAAAAAGGGTTTTTGTCCCTTAGTCTAGATAGGTTGTGTCAGTTTTGGAGATCCTCCCTTGATCCGTGGACCATGGGATTGTATAAAAAGGAGGTCTTAAGAGGAGTCTAGGTTAGTAGTAGAAGAGAAGTAAGAAAATAATAAGTATTGGATAAGTCTGTAAAGAGCTAAGAGTGAGATTCTTAGCATAGGAAGAGGCTCTACAGCTAAGTGCACAGAGGCCTAGGGTAGAAGTCCACAGCTTAGTGCGCGGACCCCTGTAGCTGTGTGCGCAGGGTGGATAGAGTCTGTGTTGGGAATCTGAATCATCAATAAAGAGAAGTATTCTGAAATTACTGTGTACTTTCCATCTGTGTGTGCGTTATTTTTCTTTTGTTATGAATGTTGCGATTATGCTATGTTGAATACTGGGGTTGTGAATTAATGCTATATTGGTGCGCGAATCTATGTATTTCACTTTGTCATATGAACGCAAGTAATAATATATGTTCCTCAAAGATAACTATAATGCATGTTAAAGTTAACTAATACTTAAGCTAATCTGGGTAGACACAGAAGTAAGACTAATTACAGAAGCGCGTAAGCACCTGATCTATCTATTTAGGGTCCACAAAGGATGATCGAAGACTTTCGCAGAGGCTCTAAAGACAAATAAGAAAAGTACATTGATAAGCCCTAAAGGGCTCATCGATACGGCAAAGGTAGAGTGAAGGTCTAAAAACCAACATCAGAACCATCTCAGGGTGTAGAAACTTGGTTCCTGCATCCCCCCATACTGCTTCGGGTGATACTTCAGTCTGCGCTCCGCAGATTGATGCCGAAAGGGACAGTAGTGTAGGGATTTGCTTGGTTGCTTAACACTGAACCTAGGTCAGGGCCCATCAAGCCAACACTTTACTCAATCCAAACCTAGATCACTAGGCCCTAAATCGAGACCCACTCTCCAGGCTTTACCACATACCCCAACCCAATATTACTAGGCCCAACAAAGAGCAAACCACCTCTAGACTTTACCATATATCCTGCCATTCACCGACAAGGATTCCTAGGCCATCTGAGGCAACACAAAATCTGACTTTACCGTAACCCACAGTCCAGCTCAGGGGTTACTAGACCATGCATTCTATCATTTCAGATATCCACCTCACTCAGCTTTGAATCCATCTAGCAATCCATCTCAACTAAAACATGAGAAACCCATCACACCATGGATATTCGGAAATGGCAAGGCTAGGTTGAACACGCTGTCACACCTAGAAAAACCCATTCCATGATAGAAAAGAATGACATGCAATACCATGCATGCCAAATCTAGCAAGGAAAATACGCATGCAATTCGATACCTGCAATGAAGTTTGTTGTAGCTACTTGATCCTGCATTTCCCTACTTGATATTTTCTTCCTCTTGGCTTCTTTGCCTTTCTTACTCCAATGCCAAAATGCTCCAAGAAAACTCTAAGTGTCCAAGAGTATGAGGGAAAGAGAGAACAATGAAAGAGCTCTAAAACTCAACTGACAAAAGGTTACCAACTGATCCTCAAAAGCTTTTTTATGAATGAGGCCTCTACTTTCTTCATTTTCCATTATTTTCCTTCTCACATGCAACCAATGACCTTTCACCTCCCTTTTCTCCTAATTTCCATTACTTTCATAAATAAATGTGCCAAGAATGTCATTTTTCCTTTCCCAATCCTTAGTGATTGCCTTTGCCAATTTTCTTAGCCACAACAAAATGAACACCCCCTAGGATGTCATGCCCAATGTTTAACTTGGAACAAGTGTCTCATCAATCGTCATTATTTTTTTTAACTTTTATTACATGGAATTTTCACCAAGGCTGTTACAAAACCCTCCCCCTTGGGGGACACTGTCCTCGGTGTTTGATCACACATATACCTCAACAACCTACTGAAAGAAGACATATTTCTCATGGAGATTTATAACACAGTTCATTGTAGTATTTAAAATGAAAGACTTGATCAAAAGAAAAACATCATGACAACATGATAACATACCGCATAGTCGAGCTTTATAAAACAACTTATTACATTATTTACAATGATCATCATGCTTAGTGTCAATCCACATGACAGCATAACATTGTGAATCATAACCACATGATAGCATAGTAACATGACAACATAATCATAATGACATAACACCCATATCGCATAGTGGAGCTTTATAACATAGGTCATGGTGGTATTTACATCCATACACATATGTACATATAACAACATAACCATGAATATATACCAAAACATATATCAAATCATATACCAAAACATCTGTTAAAACATATACTAAACACCATATCTAAGCATATATCAAAACATCATAAAGCATATATCAAACCACCATAAAGCATATACCAAACCACCATATCGAAGTTGCTTTGCTTCAACCAGAAAACAAGGAAGGATACACAGCCTGCATATGATCCGTCATCTCCCATGTAGCTTCATCAGGCCCAAAGTGCTTCCATGGCACTTTAACTTGCTTGATTTCTTGGTTTCAGATAATAAGCACCTTTTTCTGCAATATACATTGAGGCTCTAACTAGAATTCTCCATCTGGTTCCATCTGCAATACAAAACAATCAATCACATGATCAACATCCTTAACATACTTATTAAGCAAAAATACATGGAAAACATCATGGACTTTCACTATCAGAGGCAGTGCAAGTCGATATGCTACTAGACCAATCCGCTTAATGATACTGACGGGTTCACAAAACTGTGGTGCTAGCTTGGCACATGATCTAATCTGCAAGGATCTCTTCTTCAGTTTGACGTGCAAGTACACCTATTCCCCAACCTAGAACTCCTTGCACAACCTATTCTAATCTACATAGATTTTCTACCTATCATGTGCTGCCGTTAGATTTTCATTGATCACCTGCATTTCCTGTTCCATGTCTGCCAACATTTCTGGTCCAATCAATACCCTGTTAACTAGAACACTCCAACTGATAGGAGTGTTACAACTCTGCCCATACAATGCCTCAAAATGACTCATCCTCAATGACTCCTAATAAGCATTGTTGTATGAGAACTCTACTAAAGGAGATACTTTTCGCACTTCCTCTATTAATGCATCACATACATCCTCAATAGATCCTCCAATATCTTTTTGACCCTCTTTTTTTTCCATCTGTCTACGAATGATAAGTTGTGCTAAAGGCCAACTATGTGCCCAAACTTGCAAGTAACTCCTTCCAAAACTTGGAAGTGAAATTCGCATCCCTGTCGGACACAATCTTCTTTGAAACACCCTGTAGTCTAAATACACCTCTGATGAATACTTGTGTCACATCACTAGCTGAGAATGTAGACTTTACTAGAATGAAGTGTGCAACCTTTGTTAACCCCTCCATAATGACCATGATGGAATCATGTTGCTTCACTGTCTTTGGTAACCCTGTGATGAAATCCATGGAAATGACCTCCCATTTCCACTATGGAATCATGATCGGCTGTAGCAATCCAGCTAGATGCTTACACTTTTCTTTCACACTCGTTGATCGTGGTCAACCATCTAGCCTACCTAGCGTTCATATCAGCTGGTCAAACCAATACCTCAACCCAATATGATCACTCATACGTATAGACCTCCTGCCAAGAAGATAGTGCCTCCACATCTTCAATGCATGTATGATCATTACTAACTCAAGATCATGTGTCGGGTAGTTATTCTCGTGCTCGTTTAGTTTCGAAACTCATAACTTACCACCTATCCATCCTGCATAAGGACTCCACCAAGCCCTCCCTTGCAAGCATCTATGCATACCACAAACTCTTTGTCCAGATCTGCAATCTGTAGCACTGATGCATGTGTCAACAACTTCTTAAGTTGCTCAAATCTAGTCTCACACTCTATCCATTCGAACTTCTTACCTTTCCTCCACAATGATGTGATGGGATAAGCAACCTGCAAGAAGTTCTTGATGAACCTTCGATAATAGCCTATCAGGCCCATGAAATATCTCACCTCATCCATACTCTTAGGAGCCACACACTCCATGATGGCCCTTATATTCTCTAGATATATTACAATGCCCTCCTTGGAGACAACATGCCCCAAGTAGTGTACCTCAATTTGAAATAAAATACACTTGCTGAGCTTAGCATACAACTAATGCTCTTTCAACAACCTCAACACTACTGTTATATTCTTGGCATGCTCTTCCTCATTTTTAGAATATACCAGTATATCATCAATGAACACAATAATAAACTTATCCAAATATGGATGCAACACACTATTCATCAAACACATGAATGTAGTTGGAGCATTAGTTAAGCCAAATGGAACAATAACAAACTCATAATGCCCATACCTGGTCCTGAATGAAGTCTTGTAAATGTCCTCTACTTTGATGCGTACATGATGGTATCCAGGTCTCAAGTCAATCTTTGAGAACATTGTTGCTCCCTTCAGCTGATATAACAAGTCATCAATCCTTGGCAAAGGGTACATGTTCTTAGAGTCACTTTGTTCAACATCCTGTAGTCAATGCACAATCTGAGAGTACCATCTTTCTTCTTCAAAAACAAGACATGCGTGCCCCAAGGTGATACACTTGGCCTAATGTATCCCTTGTCCAACATTTCCTTCAACTATAGCTTTAACTCAACTAACTCAAGTGTGCTCATCCTCTAAGGTGCTTTTGATGTTGGAGATACCCCTGGCACTAACTCAATAGAAAATTCTACCTCCCTATGAGGTGGAAACTCTGTAATGTCCTAAGGAAATAAATATTTGAACTGCTGTAAAACTGGATACTTGTTCAACACATCTGCATCATCAGCCTCCTTTCCCTTATCACTATAAATGTGTACTACAAATAGCTTGCACCCTTTCCTACAGCTATGCTTTGCTTGCATAGTTGTCACCATCTTAATTGATGTGGATTTCTTCTTACCCTGCAAGACTCTTGGTTCCCCATTGTCATCAACACACTCAATAGCTTTGTCATAGCAGTATTCCTTGGTTCTATCAGGATACAACCTGTCCATGCCCAACAACATATTGTATGAACCCAAAGGTAATACATTCAAATGTGTTGTGACAAGCATACCATTCAAGTAAAAGGCACAAGATCTTACCCAATGATGAACTCATTTCTTCGTACATGTAGCCAACTGTACTAACCAAGACTCTGCATGAAATTCCTTACTCAAACCACACTTATCCACCAAGTCAATACTAACATAGCTATAATTAGATCCATGGTCAATCAAAATAGAAATAACTTGATCACAAATCTTATTGTCCATCTCAATGATAGATGCCTAGTGTTCTTCCTGCATGTTGTTCATTGTTGCATAGATATGTGGAATACTCTGACCAACATCCCCAATAGTGTGTGCCTCTTGTGCACTGTATATCTGAGGCCTACCACCCTGATTATGTGGACAATCTCTCTTAAGGTGCTCCTTACCGCATGTCCAACACTCCAACTGATTAGTGCACTCAGCTCTATGTTGTTGTTGTTAATGTGACCTGTGTCCCTATCTAGCTGCATTAAATCTCTTTTGTGGTGCCACATTATCTTTCTCATTTTCATGCGAAGGCCTTGTCTTCTTAGGCTACCATTTACCTTTATCTTTATCCTTTCCTGTCCATCCATGATGAGATTCATTCTTACGCTTTGATTGTTCATAGAAATGATTCAGTTTCCCAATAACTTCCACAAGTAACCAAGGCTCATCATACTCAATCCAATCTCTAAATTCTAATGGAAAACCACTGACAAATCTCTAAACTTTAGCCTTCTCATCAGTAAGATACAGTGCATACCTCAATATCTCCATAAACTTGGACGTGTACTCTTCATCTGTCATTGATCCCATCTTTAACTCATAGAACTCTTTAGCCTTACTGTCGTATTACCTATCTAACAAGTACTTCTTCCTGAAAAGCCTCTTGAACTCCCGCTAACTCAAGTCATCTATCCTGATGTCTCGGACCTGCTTAACATCTTCCCACCAAATGTTTTCTTTACCTTTCAAGATGAAGATTGCTACTCTGAACTTCATGTTATCTGTGTAATCATGCAACTCAAAGAATTTTTTCATCCCAAGTATCCAAGCCTTTTCATCTTCTAGCTTCTTCATATCTCCATCAAAAGTAGGTGGTTTTTCTTTCTGGAATTCATCTGGAAAGTATCCCCTATCATTCCTCCTGTAAGGATGATAGCAGTGATGATCATGATGTCTATCAGAACTAGAACTATAATAGTACATGTACTCATTTCCCCTCCTATCCGAAGTGTCCAATAACCAGCCATCTCTCACTGTGTCAGATATATCTGACATGTGTCTACTAGGAGACCTACTACCATATGCCCCATTAGTTCTATCCTCGTGTTCATGGCTTATCCAAAGCGGCCTTTTTCGTTGCAATTCTGACAAACTCTGAATAAGTATAACATTTACCTCTGCTTGCTTCTCTTGTGCCTATATGATCCAGTCATTATCCGCCTTACAAATCCTTATCTCTTCCTTCAAACTTCTCAATATAACTGCCAAATAGAAAGATTTCCCCACACCATACTTCTCATCGGATTCATAGGGAGATCTTTGTAGTCAACCATCTTGCTAGCCATTTGATATATTTCCTGCAATGCATAATATGTCAGATAAACCAAATCACAATAAATCAACGTACCTTAGCATAATTCGGGGAGGATACCTTGTCTGCAAGATCACCAAATCAGATTGATACATGTATAACATAAACATTATAGCATATATACATTCGAAAATAAATGTATCAACATATAAACATCATTCTAGTTAGGGTCCAGTCATCAACGCAAGGCCATATCAACAATGCATACTATGACCTCATGCATGACAACAACCATTACTCCAATGTACACATTTCCACATGCAACCATCAACATGCATAAGAAATGCCAAATCAACTACACGTATGCATAGACGCATGTAGTGGAGCATAAGCGATCAGTTCTTGTAATCAACCTACAAGTCTGATGCATGTAATCAAACCTACAAGAATGTAGCCTAACATAAAAGGATTTAAGTAGGTGACATAAAATCAACATGTAAGTGATATGTAACAATATGTAGCTATACATATACTCATGAAGATGTATTCCACAAAATCAATCATCAAGTTCCTCGTGAAAACCTTACTATCCTCATGATAAACATCAAGCAAATGTAACAAGCACATGGAATGCAAGTGTAAGAGACACACATGCAACTGCAATGCATGCATGACCAACACACACCGCCCATCCAATCCATGAGTTGAACCATGCTCTGATACCACTCTGTAACATGCTCCTTGCATAGCCACCCAAGTAACCATGCCAATCGAGGTAAACATGAGGCGAGAGGCCACTATGATCATATTCGACCTCTCATGTGACCTTAACGAAGTGGAATCGACGAAAACATCATACACAGTCATCCAACATCATCAACAGAATCCTTAGGAGACAATTCAGCCACTCAGACCACCTATCCTTGGGTCCCATTGTTGTTCTGGATCTCTTAGGCCATAGTCGCTCTCACAGGCTTTCCTTCCAGTGACCAGAGACCAAAATTGTCAGTTATGTGCCAGCGACCCCATATTTAAGCCACTTTTTCAGAACCAGAGTCCAGGCCACTGCCCAGAATGGAGTGATAGCTCGAAATCAGTAAAAGTACTAGGAAACAATGATGCAAATGGAATAAGCTGAACAATTCCATAACCAGACCCCTACTAACTATGACAGGGATTTCATCAAACAAGTCATCAACATGTAACCTATAGGTGTAAACAACATAATCAAGTGTAGGGATATCATACTTATCTGAGAATTTCTATGCACCATTGTTCCCTCATGCCATTTGCTGCATTATCATCTACTAGACCATAGATGCACTATCCATTCATTTACAAGTAAAAACATGTTGACAGCCATACATAGTTGTTATCATAAAATATACATATAACGAGCATAATAGGAACATAATTACCATAAACATATCAGCCATCAAAATCCACATATACATCAATACATTTGCACATATAAATGAAGGGAATGAATTTCTCATTAATGAATGCAATAAACCAACCAGAGGTGGGACTACAACGTTCCACCTGACCATAGAATGGTTGTGCAAAATCTCTCTTTGGCCATTCACCCCCATTCCATATTCTAAGCATGAATGTGGGACTCAAACAAAAGAACCAACCAGAGCATATTGAGGCTAAACCACCTCACCCTCTCAACAGAAACTAGGCTTTACCGTAATCAATCTCGAATCACTAGGCCAACCCAACGAACACATCATAAAAATCTCTATCGTGATCTCCACCTGATCACTAGGCCAAACAAGCATGGATGCCACCAAATTTCTCCACCTACGTCGTGAGGAATTTTCTTCTCTCCTAGTCTCTTAGGTTTTACTGCAATCCAAACCCGAATCACTAGGCCCTAAACCAAGACCCACTCTCCAAGATTTACTGCATATCCCAACTCAGGATTACTAGGCTCGACAGAGAGAAAACCACCTCTAGGCTTTACTGTATATCCGGCCATTCACCGGCAAGGATTCCTAAGCCATCCCAGGAAACACAAAATCTGACTTTGTCGCAACCCACAGTCCGGCTCAGGGGTTACTAGGCCATGTGTTCTATCATTTCAAATATCCACCTCACTCAGCTTCGAATCCATCCAGCAATCGAGCTCAACTAAAACATGAGAACCCCATCACACCATGGCTATCCAAAAATGGCAAGGCTAGGCTAAAAACACTGTCACACCTGTAAAATCCTATGCCATGATAGAAAAGAACCACATGCAATACCATGCATGTCAAATCTAACAAGGAAAATACACATGCAATTCGATACCTTTAATGAAGCTTGTTGTAGTTGCTTGATCATGCCTTTCCCCACTTGATCTTTGCTTCCTCTTACCTTCTTTACATTTCTTGCTCCAATGCCAAAATGTTCCAAGAAAAATCTAAGTGTCCAAGTGTATGAGAGAGATAATAATGAGAGAGCTCCAAAAGTCAACTGACAAAAGGTTACCAACTGGTCCCCATAATCCTTTTTATGAATGAGGCCTCTATTTTCTTCATTTTCCATTATTTTCCTTCATTTCCCTCCTCACATGCAACTTGTAGCCTTCCACCTCCCTTTTCTCCTAATTTCCATCATTTTCATAAATAAATGTGCCAAAAATGTCATTTTTCCTTTCAAAAGCCTTAGCCATTTCCTTCTCCAATTTCCTTAGCCACAACCAAATGAACACCCTCTAGGATGTCCTACCCAACATTCAGCTTGGAATAAGTGTCCCATCAACTGTGGTTATTGCTTTTAACTTTTATTACATAGAATTTTCATCGGGGTTGTTACAAATGCAAGGAAATAAATAGGTGGCAAAGAGGATACTTGCATAGTTCCTAGGGAAACCTTCAAATCATAATAGATGCAGAAAGAGAACCCATAAGCTTAGAAGAGGCAAACATTGGGTTGACTGATTGTATAGTTTGTTGCTTTGTAAAATGTAAATACTTGTTGTCGTCATTACCTGTTTTTGGGTACTTTGTAAAGTGAAACAAGAATAATCACTATTTGCAACATGTTTTTCATTGACATGACATGTTATGTTGGCTTGTTTATGAGTCCAAATGTTCAAGAATTTTTGGATAAACATTGTTTGTCGTCCAGTTTGTCTACAATTGTGTCATGTACTCATTGATACAAGTGTTCAAGATGAAGCTTCTTGTGAATGAAATATTTGATAAAGATTGTACAATAAATGACTATGTTTTTGTGGACAAAGCCAAATGTGTCATTGAATTATTGCAACCAGAATACATTTGTTTACAAGCACAATTTGAGGACAGTAAAGCAAAGTTTGAATGATTGCGTGGCAAGCATTGAATTCCTCTAATTTCCAATATGGAAAGTCAAGTTTGTCTTCAACAAGGGAACTTCAAGATGTTTGAGCCATGAAAGATGGGTTTAGAGAGAATTTTTAGATTCCATACATCAATGTTTTTGTTCTTGCATGGTTTTAAGAATTGTGGCTCGATTCTCGATAGGAAGGTAAGGTCTTCACGCAGAGGATAGGTGGAGTACCTTGATTGGAGCTTGAAGGAACCAATTAAAAACAAAACATTCAGGATTGAGTTTGGGAAAGTTTTGAGTTTTTACCTAATTTTGTTTACTAGGAGAAGCTAACATTTGGAGTCCAAAAGTTCCTAGCGTGGAGGTATGATCTGGAGATCAAAATTTAGCTCAAAAATGAAAGTGCCCAGAATTTTTCAAAACTAGTGTCAAATCGTAGTGTTCATCATTTTGATTCCACTGACACTTGAATTTCCTCAATTCGATGTCGTATGATGTAATATCCCTCCCCTTAATAATAAATAATAAATAATAAAATAATAATAAATAATAAATAATAAATTATTATTATTATTATTAAATGATTTATTTATTATTATTTACGATGTATAATTCTCTGAAAGATTGCACTATTGATATGGTATGTTGGCATGTTTTTTTGTAACAAATCTTTAATGTTGATGTAACTACTCACCACTGGTTCATTTTACAACACAGTTACATAGCACTTGAAGTATTTGGATAATTGAAGT
The DNA here is from genome assembly GCA_000404065.3 of Pinus taeda. Classification (NCBI taxonomy): domain Eukaryota; kingdom Viridiplantae; phylum Streptophyta; class Pinopsida; order Pinales; family Pinaceae; genus Pinus; species Pinus taeda. The sequence continues at coordinate 149,029 of APFE030229790.1, forward strand.
TGAGATTTGTCACCAATTAAAGTGCTCTAAAATAGTGAAATATGTTCCAATTCACAATGGGTAAACTCTGATATCTTATTACCTTTAGATGATCATTGTTCACTAGCATCGGTTCATTATTTTACTGTTCAATGTTGATCATACTATTCATTAATTGGGTTGGATTGTTGTTCTCATTGTCCGTTGGCAATAGCAATTGCTTGGCATTTCTCTGGTCTATTATTGCAAGAACACAACTCTCTCAATATGATCTTCTAATAAATTTCTTTTTGCATTATAATTGCCATTCAGATTACATGTATATGCTCATTCACTACGTGATGATAGGTATTTAATGTTCAATACTCATGATGGATATGATATGCATAATGTGGCATAGGAATTATGATGTTATAATATGAGGATTATTGACATGTGGTTCATTTATGTGAAGTCATGATATGTCTTAGATATAATTGTGTTGATGGTATAATTGAAGCATACGATAGTTTCGTACAAATCTATGACATGCATGAGCATGCAGTTCCTTATTATTCATAATATTGTGATTAACAAAGATGAACGTTCTCATGATGACATGCAAGACTTAGCATATGGATTATTTCCTATGATACTATGATGGTATGGTTAATGCATTGGATGCATGTTGAGATCTGATGATTCACAGGACTCCACAAATGGGCCGAGAGGGCCGGTTTATTTGATGATCTCATGTGAGCCCATACACACGAGGGAGAATAAGTAACACCATATGGGCTGGGGGTAAAACTCAATCAACACTACATATGCTAGTGGTTCCTTTGTATTGTGTATAGCTCTTGATGGATAGCTCTTGAAGAGCAATAGGACCATATTAAGGAGGCCAAGTGCCTGATGTTCTATGCTAGGTGCCTATTATTGGATTGGGATGCCGAAGTCTGGAAGGGATGTAAAGGACTTCGATGCCTGGGGGTTGTGCACCTTAGTAGTTGTGGAGGGAGTGGGCCAGCCTTGCGAGATGCCTGGGGTCATTGAGTACTGGACCGGATGCCTGCCTTGGGGCAGATGAGGTCTGAGTCAAGCGTGAGCCTTGGGGCTAGCCTTGGACTAGGATACAGACCGAGTCAGGCTTATGCCTGGTGCCGAAAGTGGGAAAAAGGACAGAGATTCCTTGAGATTTCCCGGGGTGTTGGGGACTTTTGATGCCTGCTGGTTATACTAGTTCAACAGAGGGTGTTGGCAACATGAAGTAAATAAAATAATAAATAATAAGTAATTCAACTTAACTTCGGGACGAAGTTCCTTAAAGTGGGAGAATATGTAATATCCCTCCCCTTAATAATAAATAATAAAATAATAATAAATAATAAATAATATAAATAATAATTAATAATTATTAATATAAATAATAATAATAATAAATTATATTAAAAATATATACAAGAAATAAATAAAATTAAAAAATAGTAATAATCATACTAAAGCTCTAAATAAGAATAAATAGAAATAAAACAAGAAAACTATCAAAAAGAAGAAAATAAAACAAGAAAGCTAAAAATAAAAAATAAAAAAAGTAAAGAAATAAAACAAGAAAGCTAAAAATCAAAAGAAAGTTGCATGTAGACACATGGAGTGTGTGCATGTGGTTCCCCTTCCAATGTTTGTTCTATTTAATAGATGGTGAGGAAGATAAGAGGCATTCCTGCATTCCATCATTCTGAGATTCTATCATTCATTCTCTTGGGAGAATGGTATTCTAAGACTTAGGAGTCATTGGCAGTAGTACGTTGATTGAGAGCTTGGGGGTGGCCAGTTGTTGCAAACCATTGCACGATTGAGGCTACAGTTGGGTGGAGAGTTGTCCCCAAAACCTTGTTGTCATCTGGCAAACGTTGATCACAGGTAACATAGGTATGTACTTATTTGTTGATTCTGATTTTAATTAGGAAATTAATTTTATATTTACTTTGGATTGTTACATATGATAAAGCTATTATGTTCTAATCGTTTGGGTCAACAGCGAAAAAAATTTGCAAGTGGGATGATTGGGCTACTAACTAGGGAGTTTGTACCGTTGATTTCAGTAAGCCTAATGGGCACATATGGACCAATCATAGCTTGCCAAGTGGCAGCCTCATATAGGTGCAAGATGACGCATTCTCATTGGTCGATTTTGGATTTTTGTGGTCCAATTGGAGGATGCCACGTGACCCAACTAGAGGCCGCCATGTGGCACCTCATGGTTGGATAAAAATTTTGTATTAGCTCCATAGGCCCAGCGGGATCAAACCTGTGACCTACCTTATCCAACTACCAAGCTTACCAATACAACATGTGTTTTTTACTTAACCTATACAACTAACGGGTTATTGTTAAAGTTTCATTGGAGGCGCATTTTGGGAGAGGGGTCGGGCGATGAACCCTGGTTCCCGATCACCTACAACCCCATAAGGCTAATGGCACATGAAGAGGGGCTAGGAATGAAGCCCAAACCCTGGTCATAGTCCTTCACATGACCTTGGCATAGTCGCAAGGGATGTAATGACTGAGGGGCCAGCCCTTGGTCATGGTGGTAGCCACATGACTTTGGTAGAAGACCTCTGAGCATTGAGGGGATAGGCTTTGGGGATCAACCCCTGCCCTTGGTCGTATTGTACCCAAAAGACCGTAGGTGAAGGAATGAAGGCCATGGCAGAGAGGGCTAGGCATAGGCCTAAGCCCATGGTTACATATGTTGCTCACAGGACCATGGCGTGGATCGAAAGGGAGTTGGTCGGAGTCAATGCCCCAGCCCTGGGTATATGGAAGCCCATACTGCCCAATGGATTTGGGCCCTATGCCGATGGGGGCAGTTCATTGGCCCGGCCCTTAGCCTTTTTGCACCCATTTGGCCTTGATATTGTGCCTAAGGGTCATTGGGAAAATTAACTGTCCGATAATTTGCACTGGATGCAAGAGAAATTGTCACCTCCCTAGTGGATTTAAGGGCATATTTGTTGCTCGATTAGTAGGTTCATCCAATTTGGAGGACAAATAGCATCAAAACTTGGGAGAGCCATAACTTAGAGATTTTTGGCCTTTTGGAGCTTAAGAAAAGTCCACATATAGGTTTTTAGACATGCTTAATCCAATGGAAGCCTTTGTTCATTCTTGGAGCACTTATGAATAGAAATTTTGTAGGTTTGAGTCTATGGGTGCCAGGATCAATCAGTGGGTTGAAGCAGTTTTTGAAGGATTTTGAGCATGGATAGGACCTTGTAGGGGTTTTCTAGACTTCATATGTTATCTGCAGCAACTGTGACATCATGGTTCAGCTCATGTTTCTCTTTCCCCATTGTGTCTTCTTAAGGAAAGATTTCTTTTAGTACTTCAATGTGGAATTGTTGTACTTGTTATTCTCATTTTCAGATGGAGTACAGGGTCTTGATGTGAGAGCCCTTTTCTTGTTGATTATTTCATGATTGGTTTTAGGTTCTCATGATTTTAGAGAGAGTTATTTGTAGGAGAATGTTTCCTTGAAGGGGAAACTAGCCACTCTTTTTGTGAGCACGTTTTGTGTACTCTTTATCACTAAAATCTATGGAGCATCTAGCTGTGTTAGCATGCCCGGAGATGTAGCCCAAGAGGGGTGAACTTTGTCACTAAATTTTGTGTTGTCTCTCTTTATGTTTGCCTTTATGAGTTAAATGCTGATATGTTGCTTGTTTAACGTTCACATGAAAACTAACTCATGATCCTTGAAGAGACCATAAAACTTGTGTTTACATAAGACCCATTTTATTTGCAAAGCGTGATACGACGATCAATATTTAGGAAGGCGAAGTTCTCCTCCAATTCCAGATCATAGGTGGAGTAAGTGGTTTTATGATTTATTTCCTAAGGTTAACTAGGAAAAGTAAAATAATTAATCTAATTAATTATTATGGACTATTAGGAAAAAATTATAAGGATAAATAAAATTATTTAAGTGACTTCGATATAATCTCAACCATTGATCTCAAGTGAGGCTTAGGATTTAATTCTAGCCATTAATCACATGGGAGATTAGGGTTAGGTATTTTGGCATAACGAAATTATAAAATAAACATAAGGGAGAGGTGAAGACACATAGTGTGGAGGAAGTAATTTTCTATAGTGTGAGAGGCTTGATTATATTGAAGAGAAGTGAGGATGGGTACAACAAGTAATTTCAATATAAATTTAGGGAGGCCAAGTTCAGGAAAGAAGAAGACTAAATTTCTAAAGAAAGGGTCAAATTGTGGAGGATGTTGAAATATCTAAAAAGGTTGAATTTTTCAAATTCTCATGGGTTGTACAAGGTGAGAAGAAAGGGGGTTGATTTGTTGGTAAGAAATTTCTAATTCTGAAGGGTCGAGTGTCTTTAGAAGGGTCGATTTCCTTTAGGCTAATTTTCCTAGTAGGATTAAGTCAGAATGTTCCCAAAAGTTGTATTTTCTATGTATTTTTGTGGGTGTAGGCCTAGGTTTTCCTAAGAAAATTAATATGAAAAAAGATTGCGTAGGGAACAAATTTTTTATTGTTGTGTGATTGATCTCTCCATTTTGTTTTTGTTAAATTTTATTTCTAAAAGTTAGTATGCAAATGTGTTTATTTTATCAGCAATTTCAGAAATATTTGAGATAAATACTTTCTAGGGTTTTAATAAATTGTTGAAGTAAAATCAATTAGATCTAGTGTAAAATAATTTAACATGGAATCAAATCTATAGAAACTCTATTGAGGAGATTAGATATCACAAGGGTTTTACAATAACGAATTATCTTACGGCAACATAATTTTTATTTTGTAGCGAGGATTTTTTGTCTAAAGTCAATATACTAATATAGCATCACCAAGTCCAAGGTGTGAAGACAAGTTAGAAGGGGTTGTAAACTTCAGTCCATGGAAATACTGAATCACCCTTGTTTTAATGGAAAATGGTTTGTGGGAAATTGCAAGTCAAGAGATTCGAGCTCCTCAAGATGTTACCCAAGCAGTTGAGCATAAGACAAAGGATATAAGAGCCACGGGTATCATTTTGAATGTGTTAAGGATTAAATAATCCCTCACATAATTAAGAAAGACTTAACCTATCAAATGTTGGTTTCTTTTACAAATATATATCATAGTAACAACCAGAACAAAAGATGGTGCTAGGGAAGAAGTTGAATAGTATCAAGACGAACATTGTTGAGATTGTGGCCTCATACTTCACAAGGATCCAATAGGTTCTTTGTAGCCAAATTTTACAAGGCTAAAATCTTCAATCTCTCTTCAAACAAACTTCAGTAAGGAATTAAAATTGCATAAAAAAATATTTACTTTTGGCAAGTGAAAAGGCGCCCTCAATTGAAAACCTATATGCTGACCTATATTTAAAGTCTCCATGCAATGTAAAAACATCATCTTGCTATCCATTTGTAACTACAAGCCTTTTATATTTTGGGAGTGCGTTGTGCTTTGGGAGACTATGTTATTTAAATGACGACTATATTGATGCCATGGTGAACAAAGGGTTTTTTAAATATTTCCTTGCACAATACGGTTTTAGAGACTATTGTGTAACAACTAGGTCAAATCACCCTTATAATCAACCTCAGCGGGTTTTCAAACATGGGGGGTTCAAAGTTTAAAAATCCTGAGACTATGTAATGGAGAAATCTCTCAAGAACTTAGTAACAGAAAGCAGTTTTGATTCCAATAGTTGCTAAAGTTGTAGATATTGTTTTCTTTTCCCTATTCATCATTTCATTTATGTTTTTCCTCTCTTGGAACATTGTAAGATGTAGTTGGTTGTTTCATTTTAAATATTTATGAATTTACTAATTGGTACTCATGTTGCTTAAATTGAAAACCTTAATGAAGCACTCCACATCCAGGAAATCAACACATTTTCTCAGTCTTTCATCATTTTTTCTGCAAAAGTTTGAATTCAGATTCTTAATTGCTTAGATTTAAACTTTGTCATCTTTATTTTTCTTATAAATCATTTCTTTAGTTCAAATACCCTGCAACCCTCAATGTTTCTACTCATTCTAGCTTTGAAGGCTAGTGTTTTGAATTAGAAGATTCGTTGCAAGCTCTCATGTTTTATCCCTCTAGACACATATTTTAAAAGTTTTTTCAATCTTTTAGATGTCTCGGACACTAGTTCCCTCACAACTAGGAACTGTCTCTGGGGTGACTATTATAAAATTTGCGTTGTTGTTAGGGATATAATTCAAAATATCTTCCCTGGGTTTAAATATTTGTGTCTGGTTTTTGAAGGTGAAAAAAACTAGTGATAGGATGTAAATTTTTCCTTTGGTTCTTTTACCTTTGGGCATTCTAAATTTTTTTGGGTTTCAAAAATGGCACTCCCTACATTTATGGCTAATAAATTTGCACCACTAGACTTCTCTTACATTGCTGGTTATCCTCATTCTATACCTTTTTTCATGAATGGAATGTTTATCTTCCAAGATTCACAGGCCATGCACATGAAAATCCAGCACAACACCTTAAGAACTTTCATGAATGCAAGGAGCAGCAGGGTATTGTTCATGAAGATGTAAAGATGAAGTTTTTTATGTTTCTTTAGACTAAGAAGTCAGGGTTTGATATAGATATTTACCTTTTTCAAGCATTTCTTCTTTAAAATACTTCCATTCAGTGTTCAAATCTTTTCGTAGAACGTTATATGCACAAAATTTTCTTTTTGAAGATTGCTATGAATATTTTGATCCTGAAAAAACTTGTAAAGCTCATGATGATCATGTTGAAGAAATTTAAGATAACATTGATAATGTTTCAAACATTCAAGGGGGGCATAGCCAGGTTTTTTGTGAATAGGTTTCTAAATGTAAGAAACATTTTTTCTCTGAAAAAGATGTTGGACAACTGAAAGAAAAAAGTTTTTTAATAGTTCCACAATCATAAGATTTGTTGACCATGCTTAAATCTAATCAATAGAGCATGAAACTTGATGAAATCTTAAACTTGCATCAAGAATTTCTATTCAACAATCCAGAAAAAGGAGAAATTATTAAGCTACAAACAAATCCTCAAAGATATTATCGTTTTGAATTTGATGGTTCTACTATGTATAATTCATATGATACAGAAGAAGAGTCATGGGAAGCTACAAAAGAAGAGAAATTTGATCATAAAGTTGGTGAATATGCTCTAATTTATTATTTGTATGGTTCAGAGGAGGAATTTTATTCAATTCATGAAGAAGACAATAAAGACATCCTTTGTTGGAGACTAGAATGCATGTTTTCTCAAATTAAGGTATTTTTCAAAAATATACTCATATACATAAATTATTATAGAGAAATCAGTATTTTCCCAAAAGCCCAAAATTGAAGAGTGGATCAATTAAGATAATTGCCTTGGAAAAGAAGACATCTCCAATAGTCCTAGGAAATTTATAATGAATTTTTTTTATGAAATACATCAGTCACTTTCTACAGAGTTAAGAGAAAATGAAGTTGGTGATCAAGGTGACCTCTTTTCTCATACATTTTTTTACCTAGTGGCAGATTATATGGCAAATTTTTTCAGTTCATAGCCAACATTGTTATGTGGATATGTATTAAATTTCCTACCTCGGGAGTTTCTAGTTTTCATGCATATTTTTATTTGTAAATTTCAGGAGCAAATTGGCATAAGGTCCAACACTTAGATGTTGGGTTGGTATCACTGGAAGGTTGATTTCACCTAATTGAATTCAACCAAGTATATAGTAGGATCCTATACATAAATAAGCTCAGAATTTGAGCATTTAAATTTTAGTTTTCTGTAGTTTTTTATTCAGTCTGTAGGTTCGGAGTTTGTATGCTAGGAGGCAATGTAATGAGGAAAACTCTATGAAATTGAAGGACACAAACCAGTTTTGTTTCTAGTTTTGGGGGTATTGTGGCATTGTTTTTCCTTCAAGGTGTGATCATTTTATTTGTGTTTTTCTTCTTCTAGCACATGTTTAATGAAGTTGTGGATCTTTTCAAGTTATGAATGCGAATTTATCTTGAATGGTACTCACATTTCAAATTTAAAGAGCCTTAATGTGTGCTCCACCATGCTGGAAATTCCTCCATGTATTAAGCCTTTTCCGTCATTCTTTCTATAGGGTTAACACTCAAATTCTCAATTGCCTGAGTTATTAAACTTTGTTAATCTTCATCTTTATTCTAGTCATTTTTTAATTGAAGCGTTGCAACCCTCATCTATCTTGGCCAATCTAGTTTTAAAGATATGTTTTAGAATTAGAATATTTGTTGCAAGCTCTCATGGCATATCCCTCTGGCCACATACTTCAAATTTTTCATCAATCTTTAGATTTATCGAGCATTGGTTCCACCACAGCCAGTAACTATTTTCGAGGCTACAACAAGGTTCATGATGAACTTTCAACTATTGGGTAAGAAATGGATGAGATGGATATTATCAAAGTAGCATTGAAAGGGTGTACCATGCAGTGAGCTACATTTCTTATAGGTATCATATCCAGAGATAAGCTTCTTGATTCGGATAGATTGTGGGAAAATTTCACCCAAAATGATATTTGGGAGGAACCCATAACTGGTGGATTGCACAAAGGTGGGATGAGGAGATCCTTACTCTTTTTGGGAAAGTAAAGAAAGGAAAGGGTAAATACAAGAAAAACCATAGTGGGGGAGCATCTTCACAAGGGAGGAAATACATGAGAAAAGTCAAGTGCTTTGCATGGCACAGGTTTGGTCATTATGCTAGAAAATTTCCAAACAAGGAGAAAGGAGAATGGAAAACAACTTCAGTTGCATCAACATAAATTGATGATTTGGTTGAAAAAATCAATAAGGAATTTCCTCGATTATCGTGTCTTTCTAGCACTATTACAAGAGCGGTGTGTTTTGTGGATAGTGGAGCATCTCATCACATGACGGGATCTTGTGATATAATCACCAATATGTCCAAGGAGCATAGGTATATACATATGGAGCTTGGTGACAGCACCATGTATGTAACAGATGTTGTTGGTAGCATATAGGCCCTGCTAGGCTCAAAGAATCTTGTGGAGGTGAAGGAGGTGATGTGTGTACCTGGGTTGGAGAGGAATTTACTCTTAATTTTTGTCATAAAGAACATAGTACTTGAGGTTAGTTGCATGAGAGGTGAGGTAGTTGTCAGGATGAAAGGGACAAATCCTAGAGTGAGGTGAGTTATAAGTAGTAGGGAGAATAACATGCATCTGTTGAGAGGACAGCTAGTGAATTACCTAGTACATAGCAGTGACATCGATAGTGATATTTGGCACAGTAGGACCTTTAGGAGGTCATATGGGGCAGATCCAACAATGGCATGGGATCAGGAGCATGAAGCTCCAAAGGTTGAAAACGGACTAGAAGCACCAAAAATAGGGGCACAACCTTCAAATTACGAGGAGTGAGATGTTCCTTCGATATCTCCCAAGAGGAGGCTAAGATGGGTTTAGAAAATTCTAATGGATGTGAAGGAACATGTATGGGCTCCTAGCAAGACCTTTGGGGAGAGTAGACCACCAACCATATTTTCCAATTATTTGGCCTTGATGAGAAGCATAATGAGTTTGATCCTTCTACATTTGAGGATGCAAGATACCAGTAAGTTTGGAGGGATGCCATGGTGGAAGAGTATAGTTCCATCATGAGGAATGATGTGTGGGAGATAGTATTGAGGCTTGAGGAGAAGTCATTGGTCACTTCTCGATGGATGTACAAGATCAAACATGCAGCAAATGGAAATATCGAGAAGTACAAGGTGAGGTTTGTGGTAAGAGGTTTCTCCTAGAAGGAGGGAGTGGATTACAAGGAGAAATTTTCTCCTATCACCAAATATGCATGTATCAAGGTGGGAATTTCTAATGCTTCAAAGATGGAGAGGAGGATACATCAAATGGATGTGAAGGTTTCCTTCCTAAATGGGTTAATTCAAGAAGAGATACATATTGAGAAAACTCGAGGCTTTGAGGTGCATAGGAGGGAATCCCATTGATACATATTAAAGAAGGCCCTTTGTGGACTTAATTTGGCACCTCACGCATGGTACTCCAGGATCGATGGGTACCTACTTGGATTGGGCTTCACCAAGAGTGAGTGGACTCCAACCTATATTATGTACTTGTTGATGGTGAGCCACTTATCTTGGCACTGTATGTTAATGATTTCCTTTTGATAGGATCAAAGAGGCTCATTGGGGTGTGAAATGAGTACCTTTCTTTGTACTTTGAGATGAAGGATATTGGACTCATGCACTACTTTTTGGGATTGGACATGTGGTAGTAGCTAGGATATATTTTCCTTAAGCAGGGAAAGTATGCAGTTGAGATTTTGTGGAGATTCAGTATGAAGTATTACAAGTTAGTGTCTACACATATAATTACTGTTGGGGGCCAAAACTGCTTTGTTTTGTTTATCTCTTTACCTTGTTTTCTTGCTAATTATGCTTCCATACCAGCTATTTTGTGCCTAAAATCCCTATAGGTATAACCCTTGTCTTGTTTCACAGTTTATTTAGTCATCTTTAAGTCTAGGGAATCATCACCACTTGAATGCTAATCTCGTTAACTGTGCAGATTTGGAGCCACAGGGTCAAGATTCATTACCAAAGTTGGCAGCACTATTGTTAACTCGCAACTATTACAGTGCGACTGCTGCAAATCTCGTTTCGTCTATCTTTTGATTCAGTTTTGTTGTTACAACTATCATGTAATTACAGGAAAAACACGATGGTTTTTGGATGTAATTTTATAAAAGGGGATTTGTAGCTGGGAGTCTGGGTTAGCGAGAGATCTCTGAGTTATGTAACAGTTACTTTTGATATTAATGCAATTTCCAGCTTTCTGATCTCCTTCATGAATCTGTGAGTTAAGCACAGCCCTGACCAGGGAGTTGGGCCCTCTCTCTTAATCAGGTGTTGTGCATGTGTGCTTATGTGTGTATTGTTTTTATTTATGCATTTTATTTCCCTTTTGCTGTGAGAGTTAGTATGCTCTGTGAAACATATTGTTGTTACAGTTGATGTTGTGAATCATTATGCTGCTACAGTTTATTGATTATTTCAGATTGCATGTTTAATTCATTAATTGAACTCCTGATCAATTGTCGGATTATGAATTTTCCCCTGCATATATAGTGCATGATATCCTTGCAATAACAAATGACCCCGGATTGACATATTAATGTGGTAAAAGGGTTGATCATAACATTCACACTCAGACACCAAAATTTTGGCGTCGTTGTCGGCGAGGCTATTGAGGTGCAAGAACATAACCGACATTAATCTTGGAATCAATCTCTCATCCTAAGGGGAGAAAGGGTTTTCCACTTTGCTCCACGTCCTGAGCATAGTTATTTTTTATTTTGTTTTGTTTCCTGTTCTTCTTCTTCTTCTTCTTCTTTTTCTCATTGTTTTTTATTTTATAGGGGCCACTCTCTCGTCCTGGGGAAGGAAAGAATCTTTCACCCTACTCTAGGTCCTGAGCTTAGAATTTTCCTGCAGTTTTGTTTGTTTTGATTTTGAAAGATCCACTCTCTCGTCCTGGGGAGGGGAATATTTTTTTTTCACCCTGCTCCATCTCTTGAGCCGTGTAAGTTTTAATATCCTCTTTCCAATAAATGTATGAACAAGGGTTTGAATAAAAGGGGCAGAGGAGGACCCCAAAGGCAAGGAAGGTAGGATTTGGGGAGGAATACCTATATCCAGGAGATTATTGCAAAAGATGCATCAGAAGCCTCTTTGCGAGCTGTTGTTAGGGTGAAAGTTCACACAAAATCCAGGAGGCATTCTGTGGAACAACCTATATCGCCCCCAAAAGTGGAAGTATCCCTTTCGACGGCTAAAGAAGAAGTGGGAAGCAGGGCATCAAAGGGATTAGAAATGCCTCCCTTAGTATCAGACAAGGAGGAAGTGGCCAGCAAAGGGTCAGAAAAAGAAATCCACCCAAGGGTTGAAGAAGGAGACTTTAGAGGATTTTCTTCACCTCGTGATAACGCAAAAAATTACAAAGATAACCATAAAAACAGAGATGCAATGGAAATAATACTTCATTTCATTAATGTATAATACTGAAATATGCTTACAAACAGAAATGGAAATAAAACCAGCTAGGGCGATGGTAGTTTATCTCTGAGAAGAGATGTAACGGCTACATGCCTCTGAACTGTGTTACAATGAGGCTCGAAGGCCTATTTATTGTTGAGAAATAATGGAAAACCCTTAACATCCCAAAACCTAACCCTAGAAGATGAAATGCCAAATTGTGGGCCCCATTTTGGGTAAGTTGGTACATCAACTTCTCGGGGTCGTAACTTTGGCACCCGATCTTCGTTTGACGTGTACAATAGCTCGTTAGAAAGATCTATCCAAGCACTACAACTTTGGGAAGAGGAACATCAGTCCATGGACCCATGTTACTCCCAGATTTCCCAAAAAACGCCGTTTAGGGCCTCAAAACGGCTCTGGAAGTTCGGGACTTGAAAAACTGCTAAAAATAGTAAATTGTGCTACAATTACAAAAACTGAAAAACTGAAAGAGAGAGTTGTGGGGGTTCAAGTGGGATAGGTGGGGTGGCCACCAACATCCACCTGGATCATTCCTACCCCCTTAGGAAGCAATGGTCCCCATTGCGTTGAGTTCCTCCATCTGCTGAACTTGGTCCCTGGTGAGCTGTTCTGCAATGGTGGGAAGCATGGTCGAGGGTGGTACACATTGAACACTTGGTGCAAGCGAAGGAATGGAGGAATGTTGTGCTCCAAATCATTATTTCCCACAGCCTTGGTAATGGTGTAAGGACCATGTCAGTGTGGTTGGAGCTTTTGATGGGCTCTTGTAAGGCATTTTTTCTGCAGATGCAACCAAACTTTGTTGCCCACTTGAAACTTGTGTGGTACCCCTATGGGTGAGGAGAAGTTGTTCCTGTGTTATGTCATGACCGTATCCCTTTGTTGTTGTTGCTGCATGGAGGAACCCTTCGCGGTGGTCATGGATGTGGTGACAATATTCCCCTTACTTTGGGAGTGAACCAGACAGAAAATGAATTTCCTAGTCTGGGAAATGAGCTTGCTGCCTTTCTTGGCAATGATCGAAGAGGTGGCAGTAGTTGGGAAGACATCCGATATCCTGTATAATGAATTACACAAAGAAATAATGAAAACACGAGGCCTTGACTCATACAAAGCATGTCGCCTCCACAAGTATGGTTGGCCTAATAGTACATCACAAACATCCAGAGGTGTAACATCACACAATACCTCGTATGTGAAGGGTTTGATGTTATAAGGAAGGCGGCATTGTTGGCGAACTCAGACATCTCATCCTTGGTGAACCCACCCGATATTGTACAGTTGCGGGTGTGGTGTAGTCGGTAGGCCCAACCACTTCACGACCTTTGCTAAAATGAGGTTCTTTTGGCTCCCACTATTAACAATGAATTACAACGGCGAACCCTTCACCCACATCTGTGAGTGGAAAAGATGCTCCCCCTCCTCTGGATCTTCGAGCTCATTCTTCTGGATCTTGGCAGTGGCAACAATGTCATTGGGCTCCGCATCAATGATCTATTTCCCTTTGACAGTCCCGTTATTGGGTTCTAACTCAGGGTCGGAACATGCATCTAATTTTGAAGCCTTCAACTCGGCCACCAACGACTCCTTGGTCCGACACTCACTTGTGTTGTGAGTGGGGCTCCTATGGAACTCACACCACTTTACTATGTCCTTCTTCGACTTCGTGGTATTGTTCTTTTCTTGTGGCTTCAACGGGTTGCCTTAGGTCACCCCACCTTGGCTTTGTCCTTTGGTCTTCGGATTTGCAGATCCAAAGTCTCTCTTCTTCTCTTTGAACTTTTGCTTGATTTTGACAGTGTATCGGTACGTTGTGCCGAGCGAGGAGGTGTTTAGGAACTCCATCTCTTCCTGGATGTACCTGTGTAGGCAGCCATGGTATTTGAGTACCAAATGCAGCTTAGAATCCTCGATACCCAACTGTGTGCGAAGGGGATGAAAAATGTTTGTGAACTCCAGCACATCTTGGTCCCTTCCCTGCCGCAGCATGGTCCACTTTATGTATTTGTCCTCATAGCTTTTGACAAGGTAGTACTACTCCCTGATGGCATCCTGAAATGAATTCCAAGTGGGTGCAGCTGAAAATAGTGAGCCCGTGCTTTCATCCTTCTGCTCGCAATAGGTTTCCCACCAGTCCTTGACTTGAGGGGCTGCTTTGAGAAGAGCAAAAACAATATTTTCCCGACTCAAATATTCATGAACAAAAACTACCCTTCTAGTAGATTTAACCATTTATCTACGACATCTATGTCTATCTAACCCTCGAAGATGGGAATTTCAAAATTAACTTGTACCTTAAAGGGTGTAGTGTTTCTAGAGAAGCTGTTGGAAGTCGATGCGTCGCCTCTGGGTAGCCGCTGAAGGACCTGTGCAAAGTCGTCCATCATCGCATTCCTTTGTCGCTTGAGGGCTTCTTTGAGCAAGATTTTGATAGGATCTCTTGCCCCCTTGTCTTTCTTCTCATCCGCCACGGGAAGCCGTCGGCATTTGCAAAGCTGGTCTTGCAAAGGTTCGACTAGTTCAAGCCCTAACTCCTTATATCTCGACCTCGTTGGGGACATGCAAAGAAAAACAGAGAAAAATCAAACCGCTCTGATACCACTGATCTAGATTTAAACAAGAACGCAACAAATTACTGAGATAACCATAAACACAGAGATGCAGTGGGAATAATACTTCATTTCATTAATGTATAATATTGAAATATGCTTACAAACAGAAATGGAAATAAAACCATCTAGGGCGATGGTAGCTTATCTTTGAGAAGAGATGTGGCGGCTACATGCCTCTAAATTATGTTACAATGAGGCTCGAAGGCCTATTTATTGTTCAGAAACAATGGAAAACCCTTAACATCCCAAAACCTAACCCTAGAAGATGAAACGCCAAATTGTGGGCCCTATCTTGGGTAAGTTGGTATATCAACTTCCCAGGGTCGTAACTTTGGCACCCGATCTTCGTTTGATGCGTACAATAGCTCATTAGAAATATCAATCTGAGCACTACAACTTTGGGAAGAGCAGCATCCATCCATTAACCAATGCTGCTCCCAGATTTCCAAAAAAAAATGTCGTTTAGGTCCTCAAAACGGCTCCGGAAGTTCAGGACCCGAAAAACGGCTAAAAATAGTAAATTGTGCTACAATTACGGAAACTGAAAAAAAATGAAAGAGACAGTACTGGGGGTCCAAGTGGGATAGGTTGGTGGCCACCAACATCCACCTAGATCATCGCGATCAGGGGAGTGTTGTTAAAGTTCCACAACCATCAGTTTTTACACAGAAAGAATCTATTGAAATTCCAAGCGAGTATTGAAAAGTATTCATGGCACCCACAACATCTTGAATTGAATTCCCAATTGGGGATATCATGGGTGAGGCACCAATGAAGCCTATTCCATTAACCACACTGCCAAACTTCCATGGGCTTTTCACGAAAGATCCAGACACTTTCATATTTGAGTTTGATATCGTTTGCAGAGGATATGACTATATCAATGATGCTCAAAAGATGAAATTTTTTCCTGCTACATTAAAAGGGACAGCGTTGCAATGGTTTATGGGTCTAGGAGGAAACTCCATCTCTACCTGGGATGACATGAAGAACACCTTCCTAGAAAAATATCATGATTACTTTAAATCTCAGGACATTAAGGAAGATATCTTTAAATTCATGCAGAAGGAAGATTAAAATATCGAGGACTGTGTGGGGCGTTTTAAGAACACTCTCCATAGGTCTGGCCATAGTGACCTGGATAAGGATATCCTGAAAATTATTTTTCTCTGGGCCTTGAGGGAAGAATCTTTGGAGCTGTTAAACATAGTAGGTAAAGGAGATATCTCTAAACAATATTTTTACACCATATGTGAGCTCTGCATTCAATGTTCAAGGGGAGCTGCAAGGAATAGATAGGGAGTCTGGACCTTCAAAGCATCAAGTGGGGTAATCACAAAAGCATAAATTGGAAACCTGCTGGATAATTTGAAAACTATTATCCTAAGCACATTGTCTTCCCAAATGGATACATTGCAAGCAAAACGGAAGCAGATGGAGTTGGAAAGAACCATGGCCATTTTTTGCCCTCAATGTAGAAAGAAACATCCATTGAAGGAGTGTCCACTAGACACTATAGAGACATGTGCTATTTGTGAAAAGAGTCACTCCGTCGGTGCATGTCCATCTCTTCCAGCACTAAAGGCAGTATTTCAAGGGACAAATGAGGAACCAGATCAGTTGCGCTTTATGGGGTCTAAGAAACCATGGCAGCCACGGTCATCAGGCTTAAATCCAGGTACGTCTTAGGATCATTTTCAATATTAAAATATGAATCCTCAGTCAATTCCTTTTTGGCCTCAATATTATCAGTATCCACCTTGGAAACCATGGTACCCTCAACCTAACTCAAGTTCTTCATAGTCTCAAAACCGGCGTAGCCCTGCTCCCCCTACTGCTCAATTTCCTCAACCTACACAACAACAACAGTTATAGCTTCCCTCTAATGTTCCCTCCAATAATCGTCCTCTTTGACCTCAACTTCCCATCAACCAAACCCAAATCCAGAAACTAAGGGTGCTTAACAAGCGAACACCCTCAACCTTCCTTCATATAGCATTTCCACCGCAAGATTTAATAAGATGAATTTGCGATATGGCTAGGTAGTAAATGCTCCAACATCACCCATTATTGTTGAACATCTTGACAATGAAAATCTAGAATCTCAAGCAGTCAGGGGTGAGACAACCCAACCGTCTATGGAACATTCTCCTTCTCATTTGACTGTTGCTCAGTTCTGTCAAACTAATCCTCCTTATCCATAATGATTAGCCCTGAGTAAACCAGTCCCTCAACCAAAATTTGATCTTTTAGGAGAATTACATAATCTATTTGTCAAAATCCCCCTGCTTCAAGTCATGAAAGATGTACCTATTTATGTTAAAACTATCAAACAATATTGTTCCAAAAGGTCGGGGAAGAAAACAAAGGATCCACGGACAGTTCATGTTATGGGGAGATTATCTGACATTATGTTGGGGAAAGGTATGCCTGTAAAATATGGGGATCCTGGGAACCCGATTCTAACAGTCCAGATTAATGGGGTAGATATTCCAAATGTACTAGTATATTTGGGCACAACAATTAATGTAATTACCTTTGAAACCATGCTTAAGCTGGGGTTTCGTGATCTTAAGCCTCTTCCAGTCTTAGAGCTAGCTGACAGATCTAATATTAGACCGATAGGTAAACTAGAGGATATAACAATCTCAGTGGCTTCTTCATGCTATCCCGTTGATCTCCTAGTCCTGCATATAAAGTCCCCAGGTGGTGGTCACCCCCTTATTTTAGGTCGGCCTTGGCTTGCAACCATTGACGCCTATATTGGGTGTCGGTTAAGAAACATGATAATTTCTAATGGGGAAAATATGAAAATTCTTATTCTCTATCCCCCCTGCAGAACCAAGTTCATAGAGAAAGCTAAAACATAACTCTTTGTCTTTGGATGGGATCGAAACTAAACATCAAGAACCCCAGCAAATCCTAAACATGGAGAAAGCCCTCTACTTTAAGAATGAGACAGAGGATGACACGATCAACACTTTTATTAGCAACGCTCATGTTGTTCTGGATCTAACTTGGCAGTTTTTGGAATCTGTCATGAGCTATGAAATGCAGGAAACTATCGGATTAGAAATCAAAAATGAAAATATCCTTGTGACAGCATTCTCTGACAGCATACCGGTGGAGATTGAGCCAGGGAAGACATTGAATATCAACCTGAATCTTTCACCAACCCAGATTGAACAGCTCCTGAATATCCTTCGAGAACAGAAAGAAGCTTTCGCCTGGGATTATACCGATATGAAAGGTATCCCTGCCGATTTGTGTACTCATCATATTTATATTAAAGAATATTGTCGACCCGTGAGACAGCCTCAAAGAAGAATGAACCCTGCCTTGAAAAACATTGTCAAAGAGGAGCTTTAGAAGTTATTAGATGCAATATTTATTTACCCAATCTCAGATAGCCAATGGGTATCCCTGTTAGTCATCGTTCCTAAAAAGAATGTTAAATGGTGGATTTGTGTAGACTATTGGGAGCTGAATAAAGCAACCTTGAAAGATCATTTCCCTCTACCATTTATTGACCAAGTCCTTGATACCTTGGCTAGGAAGAAGTTTTTCTCTTTCCTGGACAGGTTTAGCAGGTATAACCACATCTAAATAGCTCTTGAGGATCAGGACAAAACCACCTTTACATGCCCTTGGGGAACATTTGCTTACCGAGTCCTTTTGTTTGGTCTTTGTAATGCGCCTGCTACCTTTCAGAGGAAAATACTAGGGATTTTTCTGATTTAGCCGGTGATAGTGTTGAAATCTATATGGATTATTTCACACCATACGGAGGGTCAGTTGAAGAAGGGTTGGCAAACTTGGAGAAAGTTCTTAAAAAGTGTAAACAAATGCATGTTTCTCTTAGTACAACAAAATGTCGCATGATGAGAGAGAGGGAGTAGTTCTGGGGAATTTTCTTTCGGCTGTTGAAATACAAGTTAATCCTACCAAGGTAAAGGTAATTCTGCATTTTCCTATACCCAAGAAACCGACTCAGGTATGTAGTTTCATTGGTTGTATTGGTTACTATAGGCGTTTTATAGAGAGAAAAAATTCCAAGATAGTGTTCCCACTTTTTCAACTGTTAACTAAGGATGCAGAATTTTTATGGACAAATGATTGTGGAGTAGATTTTGAGAAAATCAAAGAACTGATTTGTCGAGCTCCAATTTTGCATGGTCCTAACTGGGAACTTCCATTTCATATCCATACAGATGCCTCTCAAATATCTGTAAGGGCGGTGTTGGGAGAGCAAGAAGATAAGAAGCCGTACGCAGTCTATTATGTCAGTAAGAATCTAACATCTACTGAGCTAAACTATATAGTAATGTAGAAGGAGTTCTTGGTTGTTATCTATGTTGTTAATCAATTTCAACATTACATTACTGGGTATCCTACTTTTGTACACATTGATCACGCAGCAATCAGGTATTTGATGAATAAATCTATAACTCTTAGGTGTATAACAAGGTGGTTGCTATTACTTCAAGAATTTGATATCACCATTGTAGATAATCCAGGCAAAGATAATGTAATTGTTCATTTTCTATCTAGATTTAATGATGATAATGAAGGAGAACCTCTAGAAGATAGCTTTCCAGATGAACATCTATTTGCAATTTCTACTAATACTCCTTAGTATGCAGACATTGCTAACTATTTGGCTACAAGAAAAGTACAGTAGCATTTGTCATACAAGGAACAGTGGAGGATCATTCATCATAGTGCATGTTACTCATGGATAGTGGGATACCTGTTTTATACAAGGGGTGATCAGCAGATCCATCGTGTTGTAGCAGAAAGTGACATCTATGAGATCCTGAGAGTTGCTCATGACAGCCCTTGTGGAGGGCATTTTGCAGAAAAACAAACTGGCCACAAGGTGTTACATATGGGATATTATTTTCCCTCTATCTTCAACAATGCACGGAACTATTTTTAAAGATGTGATAGCTACCAACGGATGAGTCAGCCTGGTGGCTTAGATGAAATGCCATTACAACCACAAGTAGTTCTTGAGCCTTTCAAGAGATGGGTTATTTATTTTGTAGATCCATTTAACCCACATTCACATCAGAAATTCCATATTTTAGTCTGCACAGATTGTGTAACGAAGTGGGTAGAAGCCAAGGCCATAGTGAAAGCAACAGAGAAAATTGTCTTGGACTTTTTGTTTGAAGAAATTTTTGCTAGATATGGTGCTCCTAGAGAGATAATTTCAGATGGAGGCGCATAGTTAACATCACACATGATAGCAAAGCTTATGAAGAAACATGGGATCAAGCATAGGATAACATCCCCATATCATCCTCAGGTGAACGGTCAAGTGGAAAGCACAAACAAAGTATTGGAAACATTCTCACCAAGACCATGGAAAATCATCGCTAAGATTGGGCTAAAACACTTCCTAAAGCTCTTTGGGCATACAAAACAGCATGGTGGAACACAACATGATTTTCACCATTTGAAATTGTCTATCGCAAATCCCCGTTGTTCCCAGTGGAATTTGAAATCAGTATGCTCATAACAACTCTGGAAGTAGGATTAGACCTCTTAGAAGCCCAGAAACACCAACTAGAACAACTAAATGAGCTTGATGAAATCCGTTTAATGGTTATCTAGAGGACTACTGCCATACAGTAGCAGAAAGCAAAATGGCATGATAAATTTATTAAAAATAAGGTGTTTCATAAAGGGGATTGGGCATTATTGTATGATTCTTGTTTTAAGGATTTTAAAGGGAAGCTTTGCTCACGATGTTTGGGACCGTATGAGGTTAATGTGGTATTTGACAACGAGATTGTTAGATTGGTCACAATCAATGATTCACATGTTTCTTTTATAGTAAATGGACATCGACTTAGACTCTACCACCGCCCAGCCTCCAGAGAAGCCTTCATCAAACATCTCTCTGAAAAATATGGATTGAAGGTTATCGGTGCAGAGAATGCCTCCTCTACATCCTCTGTATATATATATATATAATTATATATATATATATATATATATATATATATATATATATATATATATATATATAATATATATTATATATATAGTATATATATATTAAATGCTATTACTATTCATTGTTTTTTGCAGGTACTTCCACAGGTGCACAACGATTTTTCTAACTTATGTTGTTGAGGAGAAAAATTTTCTAAGTGTTCAGTGTTGTTACTCCTTCGATGTTGTTACTCCTCCGAAGAAAAAAAAATTTCCAAGTGTTCGGTGTTGTTACTCCTTCGGTGTTGTTACTCCTTATGCTATTACTCCTCCGAAGCTGGAAATTTTTCTAAGTGTTTGGTGTTGTTACTCCTTCGTTGTTACTACTCCCGATGATGTTACTCTTCTCGTGATGTTACACTGGTAAGAAAAATCTTCTAAGTACCTGATGCTGTGAATCCTCCTACGCCATTATACCATGCATGTTGCTACTCTGCCACGTAATCACCAGGTATGATCCTAATTATACTTAGCATAATGATTAATAATTCTGTGACATGACTTGGGAACGACCGCGGATGGTCATTTCTTAATGAGGGGGGGTACAACCATGATGGCATATGACAAACAATTAAATAATCCATCCCGTCACTTCTAAAAAACCGCGCTGGTACGTATAACCCATAATGATGCCATTACATTCCGCATGATTAATCAATAACCATATGGATTTGAATCATCATGAAAATGATTGTCCAATTAAATCGGATTGTCATGCAAAGTTATTATCATAATATCCCATTATTATTATAACCTGACCACAGATTTTTCCCATTCTTCCCAAAAATCCACTTGCTCTCTATGTCTTTTCTATGATTGGTTGTGGATATTTCCCTTTATATACCTGTGTATTACCATTTGACACCCCTCTGTATGATATTATTTCATGACCTTTTCTGTAAGAAACTAGCCTGCCGACACTCCCTCTAATGGTTTTGTTGCTAGTCTGAACGTTGTTACTAGAGCCTTAGCAGGAATGGGGGGGGGTCCGTTGTGTGACATGAACCAGTGACGATGTTGCAGGTTCTTAGTAACTAGGATGTATGGCAATTTTTTTGGGACGCAAGTTGGGATAGGTACTTTCAAATACTAGAGGGATTTGATGAAACAATCACAGTAGAATTCGCCTTAAATTTAGAAGGTGAATACTCCAAGTTCAGGGATTGAGAGTTCCGGTTACAGAGGAGGCCATTATAGTTGCCAGCGGATTGCCACACGGGGGGGCAGAAATGGTTTTCTCGGAAGGCCCCATTGCTAGAATATCCAAAGTTGTTTTTGCTAGTCGGCGAGACAGTAGCTCAAAGGGGCAAGGGATGTGACCGAAAATTGCTACCCTATCCTTAGGGAGAAGTTGCCTATTTCGTATCAAGGTACATTACTTGTGAAGGATGTTTCTCTATTATGTTCAAACATCATTTTAAGATTCTAGCATCCCTGCGATATCGGCATGCCCCATTTTACTCAATAGATATGTCATTTTTCTTAATAAAAAGCTTATAGTTGATGGCGCATTATGCTCGCCGTTCTCGACAAGTGTTGGGAGTCCTTACCAACCATGGTTTAGTCTAACTGCTAGTTATCCGGGCACTGGCCCAACTCGAGTGTCATGGCCATAGTTTTTTGAATCAGTAGAGGAAGAACTGGCTGGATTATATTGTTGGAGGGGGGAATAAACGAACAAGATGCAGAAGGGAGAAATGTCGTAGTCGATGTTATACCACAAGAACCAGCATCGAACGCGGAGGCCATGGAAGCAAACAGAATGGAAATCAATGATGTCACTAATGTTGTTGATGATGCACAAGAAACACTTGCCACGAAAATTCCAAGGGCCGAACAAGGGGGTGCAGGTGGTGCTGCCCCACAAGAACTAGCACAACCCGCACAAATCATATCAGAGCTAATACAAGTGGTAGAAGCTGTGGTTAGCAGTGCTTCTCAAGAACCAGCAGAAAATTCAAAGAGAGTCACTTGGTTAGTGAAACAAAGGAAAACAGGTTGATTTTCCATGTACAGGTGAGGCCGAGGAAAAAAAATTTCGTCACCTTTCACCGCAAGTCTAGCAAGGGGGGCTAGAAAATTTCGAACACCCCATCCTTCAAAGGTTGAGAAGGCGGTGCCGCCTATTTTGAAGGTCAGTAAGAGGAAATTGGATACTCTGGTGGAAGCTGTGATTCAAGTACAAACTCTCATCGAAGAATAGGAAAACATGGTCGAAGGTGTGAAGGCCAGCATTGCTCCACAAGAACTAGTACTAATCGACACGTCAGTGGTAGAAGCCACAAATATTGGCAGTTATGTAGAATTAGTGGCGAAAGAGACTTGTGCTTAGAATGAGTCACGAGAATATGAGGCAGCTCAAGGTCTAGAAATAAATCGTCAAGTACAAGAACAAAGTATTGAGGGTGACATTCTACCAGATGACACAGGAACTCAAAAAAAGGACCCATATATTGACGTTGAATTTCAAGATGAAAAGACAGTTCCAGCACAAGAGGATATACAGACAGTGGGGGAAGATGATATGAATGTCAGAATTCTGGTTGTGATAGTCCCAGAACAATTTAGATGGGTTGAGACAGATGTTGCTGGAATTGATAAGCAGATGATAGAAACAGAAGTCGTGAATATGGAGCCTCCAGATGTAATAATTCCGAAATTGCAAGATGAAATTCGAGTTGATGGACAGGCTGAGGAAGTAATAATTAAGGAAGAACAGGTTGACATAGATGTTGAGGATCCACCAAGCCCCACATCGACCACAAAAATAGTGGGAGAAATCCCCATTAAACAATAATTCATTTATTGTAGCACGTATTGAAAGTCTTCCTTCAAGGAGAGATACTAGTCCTAATTCAATGAAAACTTACAGTTGAAGAATGACAATATTCGGCTAAAAAAAGAGGATTTGTCTATTAAAGAGAGAAGCATGAAGATATAGGAGAAAGATTACAATCCTTAAATATGGACTTGCAAATTTAGTAGAAGAACCTGTACCAGCCTAGGCCGAAGACCCTGCTACCACTTCTGCTGTGACACAGACTAAGCCAATAGAATGGTTATTTGACAACAGGGATTTATTCTTGACTGCTGAAATTCAAAAATGGCAGCCAATTGCCACACGCTTACAACAAGGATCTATTTCGGTAGAAGGTCACCAAAAGGGAATTCAGACAATTAGAGAACAGGAAGCAAGGGGAGTCACTAGTTATATTGACGGGGAATATAGAGAGAGGAGGAAGCATGAGAAACAACAGAGAAGAATTGCGTAGCTGGAAGAAGAAGTGCGCATCTTGAAGAAAGATAACGAAGAAATGTTTGATCTTGCACAGCAGGTACTTGCTTGCCACCCTTCATATCACAGCTATGCACTGTTCTTGCATGAACAATACCTTTTATTTTGTCTAAAGAGTATATTCCATGAAATTAGTCATCAGATCAAAGAATCAACGTAGTTCCTCCGGATAATGAGAGTGCATGACATTATAGACCAACATCTTTTTTGTGAACTTTATATGCATGACTATTACTTGAAGGATGATCAAACTTTTAATCTTGTTCCTTATGTGGGAGACATCCAACTCAAAGCATTCACCTCTTATATTGTCAATCAAGTCAAGTGGAAAAAGTCGTTTGATACTTTTGAGGCCAACCAAGCCACGTGGTTGTTATTTGTTCAAAGAGAACACTACCTGTTTGATAGTATCCTTAATAAGCATAGGACTTTTCTAATCATTGAAGGGAAGAAGGAACGAATGCTTGTAATGCATAAATGGTGCATACAACTATGCACTACTCAAATAGTTTCTTGTTAAGAAGAGGCTAAGGATGTCTGTCAAAGGAGGTGGATGCTATCTTCCTCTGTGGTAAGACTCAGAGAGAATTTGGAACCCACAATTATGCTAGGGCATTAGAAAGGATGCCACGCTATATGGCTTGTCTACAAACCTCTGGGGTTCACTAGATAGGTCTCAGGTTTCAATTCCCAATTCTTTGGCTGTCGGCTGACACATACACCCCAGCGTACGAGGCGAGCATCGACTGGTGGAAGGATGTTTTAACAACCTGAGGATACAAATTAGCTGGTACTGAGATGGCCGAAAAGTACGACCTTGCCCAGCTAAATGCCAAAGACAGTCAGGTGAACCCAGACTTGCGACAACAAAAGACAGCATGAGGACATGCAGAAAATTCAGTTGTTGGGAGATGTTGGGGGCCAAAACTATTTTGTTTTGTTTATCTATTTACCTTGTTTTCTTACTAATTATACTTCCATACAAGATATTTTGTGCCTAAAAGCCCTAAAAGTATAACCCTTGTCATGTTTCACAAGTTATTTAGTCATTTATGTTTAAGTCTGAGGAATCGTCACCAATTGGATGCTAATCTCGTTAATTGTGCATATTTGAAGCCACGGGGTCAAGATTCATTACCAAAGCTAGCGGCACTATTGTTAACTCGCAACTATTATAGTGCAACTGTCGCAGACCTCCTTTCGTCTATCTTTTGATTCAGTTTTTTTGTTACACCTATCATGTAATTTTAGGCAAACAACCACCATGGTTTTTGGATGTAATTGTATAAAAGGGTATTTGTAGCTAGGAGTTGGGGTTAGCGAGAGATCTCTGAGTTATGTAAAATTTATTTTTCATATTAATGCAATTTCTGGCTTTCTGGTCTTTTTTGCGAATCTGTGAGTTAAGCACAGCCTTGACCAAGGAGTTGGGCCAGCTCTCCTGATCAGGTGTTGTGCCTGTGTGCTTATGTGTGTATTGTTTTTAATTATGCATTTTATTTCCCTTTTACTGTGAGAGTTAGTGTGTTTCTCTTAAATGTATTGTTGTTACAGTTGTTGTTGTGAATTGTTATGTTGCTATAGTTTATTTATTATTTTAGATTGCATGTTTAATTAATTAATTGAACTCCTGATCAATTTCTAGATTATGAATTTGCCCCTGCATATATAGTTTATTATACCCATGCAATAACAAACGACCCCGGATTGACATATTAATGTGGGAAAAGGGTTCAATCATAACATTCACACTCGGACACCAACAATTACCAACGTGAGGAAGTTAAGTTCTTATAAGGGTGATTTAGTGGATCCCACCTTGTACAAATAGTTGATCAGGTCCTTGATGCATTTGGTCAACACTAGGTTGGATATTTGTTTTGCCATGAAAACACTCAGTTAGTTAATGATAGAACCAAGGAGGATTCATTGGATGGAAGGGGAGCATGTGCTCAAATGTCTACATGGTATATTGGAGTCTATATTGAGGTATATTAGATTTGGTTTAGTGGACTTTTAGGGATACACAAATTCAAACTAGGTAATGAGTGCAATGGATAGGAAGAGTAATCCAAGTTATTGTTTTATCTTAGGATCATCTATGATCTCATGGTATAGTAAGAAGAAACACACAGTGGAAATTAGCTTAGTGAGGTTAAGTACATGATGACAAGTCTAGTGAGTTATGAGGTCATATGGCTTTGGAAGATGCTCACAAAATTATTTGGTCTTGATATAGGGCCCACGATGATTCATTATGACAATCAGAGTTACATTAAGCTCTATGAGAATCCAATGTTTCATGATAAGTCCAAGCACATAGAGCTCATATACCACTTCATCAAAGGTAAGGTCCACAGAGGTGTTGTAATATTACAGTACATCTTCATAGAGGAGCAGGTAGCAGATATTCTCACCAATCCTCTAGTGAAGGGGAAGTTTGTGTTTTATAGTGACAAGTTGGGGGTGGTGGAGAATCCCTTGCTTATTAGGAGTGTTGATTTTACAACATTAGAAGTTATTCTACATTGGCTTTGTGTATTAGCATATAGAATATATTTGATTGCCTATTTAGGTGCTTGCTTGGTGGAGTAAGTGATTCTATGATTTCTTTCATACGGATAACTTATTAAAAATACAATAATTAATCTAATTAATTATTGTGGACTATTAAGAAAAAGTTCTAAGGATGCATAAAATTATTTAAGTGGCTTAGATATAATCTCAACCATTGATCTCAAGTGTTTCTTTGGATCTCATCCTAGCCATTGATCACTTAGGATATTAGGGTTGGGGATATTGGCTTAATGAAATAATAAAATAAACATAAGGGAGAGGTGAAGAAACAAAGAGTGAATGAAGAAATTTTCTCTAGAGTAAGAGGCTTGACTAGACTAAAGATAAGTGAGGATAAGTACGACAGATAATCTTAGGGGATATTCAAGGACATCGATTTCAAGAAAGAGGAAGGTCAAGTTGATGAAGAGGAGGGTCAAATTGTAGAGGAGGTCAAAATA
The DNA here is from genome assembly GCA_000404065.3 of Pinus taeda. NCBI lineage: Eukaryota > Viridiplantae > Streptophyta > Pinopsida > Pinales > Pinaceae > Pinus > Pinus taeda. Next base: position 175,998 of record APFE030229790.1, read on the forward strand.
TCTAGACAGGTCAATTTTCTCAAGTGCACAAGGGTTGTACAAGGTGAGAAGAAAGGGGGCTTATTTGCTGGTGAGACAAGTCTAGTTCTCTAGGCCGAGTTTCTTTGGGAAGGTTGATTTCCAAAGGTCAATTTCCTTGAGGTTGATTTTCCCAATGGATCCAAGATAGCATGTTCCTAACAGTTGTATTTTTCGATATATTCTTTGTGGGTCTAGGCCTAGAATTTCCTGAGAAATTTATTATGAAGGAAGATTGTGTTGTGCGCAAAAACTTTTTTGTAGTGTGATTTAAGTCTCCTTTTTATTTCTACTATTTTTTATTTCTAAAATTTAATCTACCAGTGTGTTTATTTTATCAACGATTTCATAAATATTTGAGATATATATTTTATGGGATTTTAATAAATAATTGAAGTAAAATCAATCAAATTTGGTAAAAAATAATTTAACACCAAATTCCTCTATGTTGACTACAACACCATTCTAGCCTCTCCCCCAAGCTAGTCCTCCCCTCTACCCTTGTATATATGCCATGGCAATCCTTCTAGACATATTGGTTCCACATTTGTGTCATCAATATTTTTTTATTCATGCTTCACATCAAAATTATTTATTTACCTTTTGCACTTTTATATGATCTAAAAATTGATAACTTCTTAATAAAAAATTTCCACTAGTCAGTGGTTCCCTAAATAGCATATTGTTTAGAATTTCCTACCAATTTCTCTACAAATCTACCTCTGAGATCTATGTAGAAAATATGACTATAGATTAACTTGATAATGCAACATACCAAAGCAAAATACTATAATCTACTTCTACTATCAAACTTGTGGAAGCTTAAAGATCGAGTTGAATCGGAGTTGAACACATATAACCATAAGAAGAAGAATCAATGCACATGAAACACAGAAAATACTCAGGGGAAAGCCTCAACTAAAAACCTCACTATCTGTATTATCATACAAGGTGGAAATACATCATAATTATACAAAGCCTTAGCTCTCACAGCTAGCCAGCTCTCAGTACAATCCTCCTGGATGCTCGCAGGCAAACAAAGCTTCTCACAAGCCTTCCTCTCTGCCCTCCAATCTCCTATTTCCTTGTGCAGTTACCTCTGGGATGATCTCCTTCACCCAGTGTAACACTGCTCTAACACACTATCAAAATTGCGCAATCCTCAAGGATCCTTCCCTTAACTGCATGGATGAGTTTCCTTTATAGGAAAACACATGCAACTAATAGTAACCTGTCATTGACATTTAGCTCAACTGGGTCTTTCTCTGAATGGACATGCATGAGTTTCTAATGAGGGAATCTTCAGTTATATGGAGTACATTGGTTGAGTGCATGCATGCATCAACTGACTGATAACTCATAATTAGTTCCTCAAACAGTTTGGAACTATTTAATTGGACTTAACTCAGTAAACTGAGCTAACTAATTACAACTCAAATATAACTCAATCGTATCTCCTTAATTAACAGATAATCTCCTTAATTTAAGGGATAACTGTTGTACGACTTCAAAAAGACTTCTAACTTGAATTTCTCCAACTAATTAATCCATAATGAATTAATTAATTATTTCCAAGCAGCTGGTGAGACCAAATTCAAATTTAATTCACAATTTTAATTCAAGGACAAATTAAAATTGGAATATTCTGGATCCTATTTTTTATCATTTCTTGTTGTTATTCTCAACACTCCCTCTCAACAAGAAAGGAATTCAACTCGATCTCGATCCTGAACCTTTGGAATGTTCTACATGCAACACTTCTCTCTAGTGTTGTTGCTCCAGCAACTCCAGAAACAAAAAAACGTCCAACCTAAATCAGTATGATGCATCTGTCATCAAAGTCTCTAACTACTATTGCCTTTTTCGACTGAAAACTCTGCGCTTTTGTTGACTCAACCTTTCTGCACTGTTGTCAATCCTTCTCTACGCTCTTCAGTATTTGACTACTCTAGCCTCTGTCACTTTGATCTCTGACTGCATCAATCCCACTGGTTCCTCCCGCTACTATGTACTTTGGGCTCCCGTAGCAAGGTACGATCCATGAGTTAAAACCTCTCAATGGACCCTGCTCAATTTCAGCCTTCATGGGACTATCGCTTCACATCACCCCACCTCACACCTGGAGGTATGGCTGCATGTGATCCCTCTGCCCACTTCTCCAATTGTGGCTCCTCCATAATTGTCTGAGACTTCTTCTGGGACAGCATGTTGAGAGGTAATTTACTCTCCCTCTCAACCACCAAGTCTCTAACATTTTCCTTGCTCCTCAAGGCTTTACATGCATCTTGAACCTCAAGAGCATATAGGTTCTTAACTCGTGAACCGATCTGTTTCACCCATCTCATGGTGATGTGTCTAAGGAAAACCTTTCCCTTACTGAAGACAACACCGTAGCCTTTGTCCTCCAACATCGTGACCAATACCAAGTTCTTCTTCAATCCAGGCACATACTTCACATTTGTCAGGGTGATAAGAGGACCATGCTCCCTCTGAGAAGTAACCGTGCCCACTCCTGAAACACTAAACCTTTCATCGTCACCCATCTTTATGCGCATCTCGAGGTCTTTCTCCTCCAAGATACTGAATAAACTTTTATCGTCGGTCATGTGGAATGAGGCTCCACTGTCAAGATACCAACCACAACCCATCATCGATGACACCATGCATGCGATGAAGGTAAAGTCCATTTCAAACTGAGAGGCTAATGCCTCACTTTCCGATCCTTCCGAGGATCCCTTCTTGGACTTCTTTGATGGGCAATTAGTTGCATAATGTCCCATCTTGTGACAATTAAAGCATCTCACTTTAGACTTGTCACCCATCTCTATTTTTTTTTAAGTATGATATGAATTCGATTTGCACCTATAACCCTGAACTTCAAACTTTGAATTCTCTTTTCCGTATACTGTTCACAGCTCCGATAAACTTGGCTCTGATACCATGTAGAATTTCCTACAAATTCTCTACAAATCCACCTCTGAGATCTATGTACAAAATTTGACTGTAGATTAACTTGATAATGAAGCATACCAAAGAAAAATACTATAATCTACTTCTACTATCAAACTTGTGGTAGCTTAAAGATTGAGTTGAATCAGAGCTGAACACATATAACCATAAGAAGAAAAATCAATGCACATGAAACACAGAAAATACTCAGGGGAAAGCCTCAGCTAAAAACCCCACTATCTGTATTATCATACAAGGTGGAAATACATCAGAATTATACAAAGCCTTAGCTCTCACAGCTAGCCAGTTCTCAGTACAATCCTCCTGGATGCTCACAAGCAAACAAAGCTTCTCACAAGCCTTCCACTCTGCCCTCCAAGCTCCTATTTCCTTGCGCAGTTACCTTTGAGATGATCTCCTTCACCCAGTGTAACACTCCTCTCACACACTGCTCTAACACAATGTCAAAACTACACAATCCTCAAGGAACCTTACCTTGACTGCATGGATGAGTTTCCTTTATAGAAAAACACATGCAACTGATAGTAACATGTCCTTGACATTTATCTCAACTGGGTCTTTCTCTGAACAGACATGCATGAGTTTCTGATGAGGGAATCTTCAGTTATCTGGAGTACACTGGTTGAGTGCATGCATGCATCAACTAGCTGATAACTCACAGTTAGTTCCTCAAACAATTTGGAACTAATTTAACAGGACTTAACTCAGTAAACTGAACTAACTAATTACAAACTCAAATATAACTCAATCTTATCTCCTTAATTAAGGGATAATATCCTTAATTTAAGGGATAACTGTTGCATGTCTTTAGAAAGACTTCTAACTTGAATTTCTCCAACTAATTAATCCATAATGAATTAATTAATTATTTCCAAGTAGCTGGTGAGACTAAATTCAAATTTAATTCACAATTTTAATTCAAGGACAAATTAAAATTGGAATATTCTAGATTCTATTTTTATCATTTCTTGTTGCTATTTTCAACATATTGAGGCACTACTAGCTCATAATCTCCCCAAAAATATATGCCAATGTATGGGTAATTATCAAACCCTATGACCTAGTGGGATTGCTAGTCAAGAATTCATCATTGAATGCATTGGTCATACCCCCGCCTCCAATTCTATGCATTAAGTCTACCCATCGAAGCATCCTAGGCTCTCACATACCAGGTGAAAAGAATACATTGCATGGATGCATTAGTAAAACTTCATCAAAGAAGAAGGTGCACAACATGCTTCTATAGATATTATTCGTTTTTCACCCCATTTTGTAGTCTATCAAATGGGCCTTCATGTTTGTTAAGAGCCTGTTGATGCCCCGAAAATCATTGTATCAACATTGGGGGATAACCACCCGGTCCGGACCTTAATACAGCTCCTTTTCCGTTTGGGATGGTGGCTCCGACTGGATATAATGGGACCAGTTTCCCAATAGTGAATAAAAGGGGTGGATGAATGATAGGTTGTATGATCTAATGATAGGCGAATAACTTAATCTATCAACAAAATAAGAGAACTAATACTAATCCCGGGAACAATTATTCTTTGGAAATGCAGCGTATGATGATCTTTGTCTATTGACAGGCATATAGATGACTCTATCAAATAAACATAGATATTTATTCATTCAAAGATTACTTCATCTAAATAGTTAATCAAAGTGATTAACACAGGATTGCTACACTTATCATTTATATCATCGATACATACATGATTGGAAGAAAAGCATACTATAAACAGCCAATAGTGGAATGCCTAAAGAATGTTGTTAAAACACATATATATATGCGATAATAGCAAGAGAGATCAAATGAAAATTCATATAACAAGAATGAGTCCAGACATAGATAATAGTACCATATGAGCTGCTAATCAATCCCAATACCAATCGCTATTTGAAATTCTTCCTTCAACGCAGAAATGCTTTCA
>APFE030229790.1:192956-207897 GCA_000404065.3 Pinus taeda
TGGGTCTTTGATCCCACATTAGAGTCTATGAAATCATGATTAACATTTCTTTTGTTCGCATCATGAGTTTCCTTTACAACCTTTTCACCATTAGTAAGTATTTCTTGTAGAAAATTGGTTAAATCTGTCTTCAAATCTGTCATGTCTGTCTTCATATCTGCCATGTCTCTCTTCAAATTTGTCTTCAAATCTATCTTAAAATTGTCCACCTTAGCTTCCGTGCCCTTTATCTTAGATTCCACGCCATTTATCTTAGCTTTTGTTAGCTTTTGTGAGTGTGACATTTGTTGCACTTGTTCCTATAATTTTGATATATCATGTAGCATTTCTTCCTCTTCTTCATGAGTCATGCTAGAGCTTTCAGGTTGCTTACTAGGTGTTTGCATTTTCTTTCCTCGCGGCATCATTTACTGATAATAATGCTCTACTATGCCCTTTGAATTCCTTCAAAATAAATTTTCAAGCCAATCCTAAGCAAAAATTTAAAAGAATCTACACAGCTTTTTTCACTTTGTAGGAGCTTGATATTGCCTCTGATGTATCTTTGTACTTTCATATCATCTAGTTCTGGAATTGCAACCTACAGTAGCCCTCTATGTCCTCTTTCCAATACCACCAGTCTGATCCAAATTGGATTTCCCAAGGAAGAGTTATGCAAAATCTCCCATAGTGACCTGATTATAGACTAGTTCAATAGAGCGAAATTGTATGACATGCCACAAGTCATTTTTTCGACCTTTGGCTTTTAACAATATATACAAGAAACTACAGTCCATCCCCTTTCTATACCTTCTTGCGAAATTTCAATCCGATGCTCAGAGAGAAAGTTATGATGATTTCCCCAGGTCACCTATTCGGAATGTAATTCAGGAGTCTGCAAAAAGACCAACTTCCTCAGATCATATCTCCGCAAATATAGCGCAAAAAGCTCTGAAATTCGGACCCGAGATTTAGCGTGATTTCTTCTCAAATGGGTTTTGTTTTTAGCTTCTAAAACGCCGCTAAAAAAAAATAGTTATAGCTAAAATGCCACGATGACCTGTTTGGAGCAGCGAAACCCTAGAATCCAAGATCTGATACCAAATGTTATGAAACCAACTCAAGAAAAGATAGATCAACGCCTTAGAATTCAGCCTCTTCGAGACGGCAACCTCCTTTACATTACATAAATGAACAATTCTTGGATGATTCAAATGACAAAACCTCCTTTCTATATATAGGAGTCTAAGGAGTCACAATATAACCCAACCGACTTAACAATAATAATATAAAGCCACAAAAATAACAATAGAGGGATTCTATGGGGCACAGTAATAACAATATGGGGATAATAGGAGCACAACAATATTAATAAGGGATGCAACTACAATATTAATGGGGTAATCACTAGTATTATAGGGACCCAACAAGTTAGCTCAATTGGTTGAGCCCCCTCGTTAAATAACCTTTGCTATTGAAAGCTCACAAGTTCAATTCTCTCAACACTCTCAGGGTCAGGCTCGGTGGTTGAGCTGGCAAGAAGTGATCCCTTTCAGGTGGATTTTCTTGGTACAAATATTTTGTGGATGTAGCGAGCACTGATCTCTGGGGTCCATGAACCACATAAAAAAAAATGCTTCTTGATCTAGTACCTAATATCTTATCAACTTTTTTAACAAATTTTTTTGTTGGTCACAAATTGGGAATGCAAAAAAAAAATAGTAACTCATAATCACATAGGGAATTCATGGCCTATGGATCCTCTATGACATGGTTATCAATGTCCCCATGCTTTATTTCTCACCACATTATAGCCAACTACAAATTATCAAAATATTTTGCAAGTTAAAATCTTCCTTGGCAAGTTTTTGGGGACACTCACTCCCTTTTGTGAGAATTTCAAGAACAAGTACTCACACATTTTCCTTATGCAAGAAGCAAGTAGGTCCCTATAGCTTTTCCCTATGAGAAGTAAAGGTGTGAGTGTGCCTTCAATTCACATAAGGGATCACCCAAGAGTAAAATTTGGCAGGAAAAGGAAAAGAAATTGATGGAATTGAAGAGTAAGGGATGAGGAGTTACCTCCACTTTATGAAATTGAATTCCAACAATGGGAACCCCTATAATATCTGCCTAGCATTCATGGGATTTATTGGCTAAAAATAAAAGCTTGGTGAAAATGACACAATAACTTGGTAAAAGTAATTTTTTCACCTATATAATATTTTTTACCCACTCTTGTATTGTCATTGATATGAGCTATTTTAACAAATCTAATGCTTAACATTTTCATTTTGTATTGTGTTTTTCTTCTTTCATATGCGACAAAAGTTCTAGGTCCTTGTATTTGTTTTTTTCACTGAATTGGTCCATGCTAATCCATTTTGATAAGTAAGGGCCTCAAAACTAGCATATATGATATGCTCACCACCTTTCATTGCGCAATATCAATTTCATATTCCATTTTGGCCTTATACGGGAGATGAGAGACTATAGATTCGAGGTTGTTGGAGTTAGGTACCTAATCTATTACCTTTTTTTAATAGTTTATGGACCTTATTGAATTGAATAAGCCTTTTACATTCGTGGATTCGTAGCCCTATATTAGAAGTGACCCATTGTTGAGAGAGTATAAGTAATGCAATCTATGGCTAAGTGGAACATCCGAGGTCTGCAACTAGTTGGTGCTTCATTTCAAAGATAAGTGTTATTATGATGAAGTGTATTTCACTATATTTATTTCATGATATTACAAAATATTTATCATGGATAATTAGTTTGTATATGTTTATCATTATTTTACAATTAATTACATACATGCATTACATAATAGAATGAATTAGAAATGTATGATATAAAGTATGGGAAATGAAACTAAGGAAAAAATTTAGAGCACAAAATTGCAAAGGTGGTAACATAATATGCCTCAATGGGTAACTCAGGCTGTTATGAAGTGGTATCAAGGAGAAGGCTACAACACTCAGGTTATATGAGTGAAAATTTGCTTCCTAAAGTGAAGTTACAAATTGCATGGAAACTACTTAACAGAATTCCTCAGGGAGGGGAAATAGGAAAATCCTCAAATATTCGACCAAATATGAGGAACAATTGGAACATCATTTAACAAAACAAAACATTTAATGGTTCGACCAAAGATTTAACAAAACATCATTTTAGAAGTCGTATTATCCGAGCCAAATTGCAGAATCAACAATGGAGGAGGACTTTTGAAATGGGGTGAAATTCTCAATTCTAGATTGAAATGGGAAGAAGAAATCCACAAGGCACAATAAATATGCATTTAAGAAATTCAAGTGGATTATTATAGGGTTGTAATTAGTGAATGGATAGGTGAATTATAGGAGCATAGTTGTCAATTTTATGCAATAGAAATTATGAGAAATAAGTCAACTTAACAAAAAGAAATTAAAACTATGAAATACTAGGTGGCAGTTGAGTTCGCCTGTAGAGGAGGACGGGTAGTAGACTTGTGTCGTGACTAAATGTCCTTGGAATTTGATGGGTTACTAATCCTCCTTGCATATTCTAATCTAATATTGATCTAAGCCATCGAGTTGGGAGGACATCCATTGTTAGATTCGTGAGGTGCACAAGTAAAAATTGAACAACTTGCATAGTCATGGATAATATTGATATAAGTTCTTGATCGCAATCAATATAAATTATTGGACCTATCGAGCACATAAATAAAAATTAATTCTTGTGCAAGTCCACGACTAATATGGATCTCCAGAATTGAATCAATCTAATCATGGCCATCTAATCCATTGAAAATGCAAATTGTTATAAACCACCATGCTTGTTGCTACCTGATATGGATCTTCACGATCAAACAAGTCAATCAAGGCCCTTTGATCCATCAATCATGAAAGTTATAAAAAACCATGTTGCATTTTTTCACTTGATATTGATTATTATCCATTGATCTACTTTTGGTTCAGTCGTGAGATCCACAAGTGTGCAAGTATCATGATTTCAGAAGAAATGGGGAATTAACCCTGCATGTAGTCACGGCCAATAAAAGGATGCCACGTGGAAAGGTGGAAAATGAAATGGGACCCTCCCATCTTAGTGAAGGTTAGTAAGGAACCACATGAACCATGAGGCCCAAGTGGAGACTGAAAGACAAAGAAAATAAGTTGCATGGGTGCCAAGTGTTGAAGGAAAGACACACAAACTTAGTGTGTTTCCAATGAGAACTGAAGGATGTATATATACATACTAGCACTATCCATGTAGTGGTTCATAGCACACAAATAAAACTGATATGCCTATAAACTATTACATAACAAAGTTATAAAGTATTTTAACTAATTCGGGGTTCCAAAATAATAAAAAGACATTGTAATTTCTTGGGATTGTCACCTATTTTTAGGTCATTAACTTGCAAGGCATTTTTGAGGCCCTAAACAGCCTTTTTGGGTGGTAAAATCAAATGAAACCATTTGTACCTCATTTATAGATAGTTCATGTAGCATAAATTAAGGAGCTTAATGAGGGCTTTCCAATGAGATACTACAACTGCAAAACAAAATATGTATGAGAAAGTTATGACTAAATTATTAAATATGAAAAACCATGCATCAATTTACTTCCAAGAGACACAACTCTCTAATTAGAGCTCAAATTAGGACACAAAAGCAATCAATATAAATCTCTTGGACAATTGAACACAACCATGGATTTAGATTTGAAATATCTTCAACTTTGTGTCCATCTTCTCCCACTAAATGTAGTCCAAAATGCACTAAGAAATCTTGTGTCCCTATCTTAAATGACACTTCTTGGTATCCCAAAGTGCACCCAAACCTGTCCAAAGAAAAAGTTCATTTCCTCTAGAACAAGTAGTCATGTCCCTTCTTGGTTGTTTGTAAAACTCCCACAAATTCCATGGAAATTCTTTCCCAAGGATGAGTGGGTGCTATCAACAGATGATATAGACATTGTTTCCTATTACTAGTATTTTTGGTACAACAAAGCATGAATCCTCTTACGAACCTACATAAGGTCTCAAAAAGTTACAATATTGGGGAAAATTTTGCAAAATTGGCCAACAGTTTCACAGGCCATAATGTTCAGCCCATAACTCAGATTTAGGAAAATGAATAGTCAAAGGAAAGTTATTGATGAGGAGAATATGTATGTTCACCTAGAACATATTTATCTCTTCACTCCAATATAACTCTTCTATATGTATTGAAATTTTAGTTTTCCTAATTATGCACCTTACACACTTCTCGAGGGCTACTTATGATTTATTATTGAGATTTCGATTTACAAGGTGAAAGGTGATTATTTGAGGTTACTATGGATTGATTATCTCATTATTCCATCAAGCACTAGCCTTTTTAATTAACTTCCATTTATGATACGCCCATGTCCCAAAGAAGATGGTATGTGATGAAAGTTGTTTTAAAAATGATATTCAGTTTATCGTTTAAATATCCAAGGTCCATAATCCATAAAGCAGTAGTCTCACATATAACAAAGTGTATTAGAAGAACAAGGAACAGGCAGCGATAAGAAGAAAAGAGAATTTTTGTGGAGATATTGTCAATTCTCCCGCACCTAAAGATAAAGACTTTCATTGGTCAATTGCATATCAATCATTCTTAAATTTTAACTCTTAAGCAAAAACTCTAAAACAAGGCTTGGACAATTGGTCTGGTAAAAGTTGAGTTCGTACTTGAAGTATTCCATTTCAAGGATATATTTTCATGGTTTGTCTGATGATTTGATTCAAGGAGTAGAGCAATAGTTGAAGAAATGAATCTAGTCACATTGACTCCTCATGATTTCATAATGATGGTATGATTTCTCGACCCTAACAGGAATCTCAAGCTTCGTAGTGCAGACTCATTTCTGGACTCCTAGGGTGGTGGGCCAAATTTAATAAATAATTTCTTAGTTCCATTAGCTCAAATGTCAATAAACCTTCCTAGCTATTGATATATCTCTAATGGAAGAACTCTATCGATATTTTCCACAATTATTTGCACATTTGATGGGATGAGAGTTTACATCTCACATTCCCAAGTCAGTATTATATGTTTTTTTTTTCCTTAAAAAAGGAAGCTATATTTTATTAGCATGAGGTAATCTTGAATGAGATTTGTACAAGTTGGTCAACTACTTCAAGACTCAAATATTTTTCATGATTGCATATATTTTCCTAGTGGTTAATTTTTGTAATTTGTTAGAGAGGCTATTGAAATTTTTAGATGTTCAGAAATAACCTATTCAGTTTTGGTACCTAGTTCTCTGGAAACATAGGGTACCGTTCCACTTTTTCCTTATTAAAAACATAATTCTTAAAGAATTTAGACATGTGTTTACTAGAGTAGAACCATCATGAATAACTCGAGAAGAAAAATATTTAGTCATAGGAAAGGGAATTTGTGTGCAAAAGGAAGATCGTACTTATATTAGGTTATATGGATAAAAGGGACGTCCTTTCCTTCTTCTTACATTTGGTTTTGATCAATATTCTGTGGTTAAATTCTGCATGAACTACGCGACATGATTTACCCTTTTTGACAAAAAGAAACAGAGAAAATTTATTTGTTTACACTTTAATGTATCCAACGTGACAATAAGAAGTTTCTCCCATTTAATATAATTTTCTGAAATGATTAATACATTCAACATAAGGGAACTAGAACCCCTCAAATATTTTGACCCTAAAGGGTTATTTCCTAAACATTTGGCATCTATGAGGTATGGTAATATTTTCAACGAGATGTAGAAGGAATTGGATACAATGACCCAAATACTCATTAAATTAGAGAAAATAAAGTATGCAATGAGGATTTAGTAACTAGAGTGAATATTGATTCTCAATGTCAAAATACCAAAGTAAAGAAACAAATAGAAATGCAACCAATGAACAATATTTCTCTCCCCCACGACATGTAGGAGTTCCTCCTATGCTCAAAAATCCAAGACTTGAATAAGAGAATAGAAGAGAAAAACAAAGGAAATGTTTAAGGAGGTGAATGTGATGGGGATGGTGTTATGTGGACTTATCCCTCTTGCAGACAAGAGCAATCTCCTAGACCTTAGATAAATCTAATAACAAACAACTAGGAACTTCTACCTTTCTCTAGACTATGATTAATTGAAACAAATACTATGATAGAGGCCACTTACCATTTAATCGAAACGATTGATGAAGTCCCCTTTAGAGCTTTTGATGAAGTCCCCATAGCTTCCCTGTGATGTCCTGAAGGAGATCTGCACAGACAAAAACATACACGAGATCAAAGCATCCAGTATATAGCATAAGAGATAAATGAACTAATTAACCCAATGATGTATCATAAACTTATTAATATGCAATCACAACCTATGTAGGTGATCAATGAATCCTACAAATTGTATCAATAAAGATATAATTGAGAAGGAATAGTTGGCTTTATATTAATAAAACAAAGAATAACCTTACAACCTTGAAGCTTTGATGTTACAAGTCCCTTCCCACAATCTCCAACCCTCTCCTTGAATGAATATCCTTCCAACCTTATTCCTACAACATAAGCCTACTTTTAATAGTCCTTTCAATCCTCAGGCCTAGGCTACCTTTATAGGCCAAGGAGGGGAATTTTGGGATCCATTTTCCAAGGGATGAGATCCACTAATGGTGGGATAGGAGTTCCACAAAGAGAGGGGGTAACTCTATGATGGCAGGGATCAAGGCTAAATAGGCATCCATTCAAACCTTGTTAGTTGGAATAGATACGACTAACAATGATTCTAGACTTTACTTTTTACCTTTACATTTGTTAAGTCATGTGTGCAGGTCATAGTGTAAGATAGTGCACACTTACCCGCAGTTTCTAATGGACTCTTCTGCGTATGCGTATCTAAGAATTTCACTTTCATTGGGATACTTTGGATTCTAGTCTTGCAAGGGGATGATTTGGAACATTTTTATGGATAGTGAAAGATCCAAACCGATGGTCATTTTCCTAATGTGAAAAAATGACGTGTAACAAATTGCCCCCTAAAGTGAAAAGTCAGAAGAGATGTTTGATGATTGAAGCACTTTATCATGCCAAGGTTTGGGTTAAATACTATAGTCAAGAACCTGAAACAATCAAACAAATGTTACAATGCAATATATAGTCATCACTGAGGTAGGAATTCCCATACTCAGTTTATAAATGTCTCAAAGAACCAGTACAAAAATACATCTGAAGATCCATGTCAATAGAATACATAGTATGGATTCAGCGATCAATGGATCTATGTTCACAATCATGAATATTTAATAACTCCACGCAACCTGGATGGATGAAACTAGATCTAGGGTCTTGATCTCCATCTCTCGACCCGTAGTACGAATCTAACTATGCAATTGAATGTCTCGTAGTCGAACATGGTAGAAACTACTTGATTATCGATCAATGATGTGAATTTTTAACAAGTGCGAGAGAAACCATCAATAATGACAATGGCTCTAAAGGTACTTCCAGTACAAACTACAAAGTGTGAATAGTTGTGTTGATGTCGAACACTCATAGAATCATTTGATTGAAGGTCAATGATGAGAACCTATTATCAAAGGTGACAAACCTGCTATTAAGGCATGCAGGCTCCAAGGTACTAAAGGTTTCTAGATCAACTTCTTAGATAGTGAGTTGAAGTCGATAGGAAGTGACCTGTCGCAGGAAGGCCTACGACATGAAACTCATGTCAAATTTTAAAGAACAGCAGTATAGAGTAATCTAGGACTGACTCAGGGATGGTTGACGAAACTGAAGGTTATGAATGGAAAAGTAATTTGACTAAGGTTGGACTTCTATTAAACATATCAAAGACATGACATGGTGACTTGGCAGCATTTGACTCAAAACAGAATACCCAAACCCAGCTGAAGACTTTCAATGAGGTATGGTCAATTAGGAGACAAATGTATTTCCCAACCCGAACATAAAAAGTGATGGAGTGTCATGTTCAAGAGTGACATAATTCCTTTAAAAAAAAAAAAAAAAAAAACGTTCTTTCTCACTTTTCCCCCACCATTACTAGAAAGTACCTCTTTATTTTTTACAAGCTTAAGGAGGATAACATGTGCTTGTTCTGTAAGCTCATCCTTCAAATGAATCCTTCGAAGTATTTTTAATGAACCTGTTGTAACCGCTACAACAACCCCTCCAAAATTTCCAACTCAAAAATTTTAAGCCCCGTTAGCTTTTCCATAGCTACCACCCATCCTTAGAGTCTTCTCGGGAGCCCGAAAACCCCCAGAAAAGTCCAAAAAAAGCTCGAGTCTCTCTCTCATAAACCAAAACAAGTCCATAACCAAGTCTATTCGCGAAGTCATAGCGCCACGATGTGATTGATTTCTCTTTTGCGACCCCTGTGACCTCACTAAATCGATGGTTCGCATAAGTCTCATGGTGAATCCAACGTGATGTGTGACCTACGCAACTCGTGTGACAATGCGACCAATAAGTTGTTGGGTCGGAAGGTTGCGAAGGTCTCATCACCCAGTCATGCGACCTCTCTGACCCATGCAATCTGGAAAACCTTGGAGGTTGCAAAGGTCGCAAGGGTTGCACACTGCCCCAACTCATCCCATGAGACCCATGCGACCCCCCACATGTGCAACTTAAACTATAAATACTAGCCTGATCATTCATTTGTATAGTGTTTCTTTGGTTGCATGAAAAACAGGGAGGCTTAGTGACTAAGAAACATGCACGATCCTGTAGGTGACCTTTTCGCTTCCCCAACAATCATTTTTTTCTACCAAGTGTCATCTTCTGCAGCCTTGACTTTGCTAATTCCCAACTTGGGGGATTTTATCCATAACCTAACTCCATTTTCATTGCAAACCTTTATTGAATGACTGTGTAGCCTCATGAGCCTCCCTGAGCTTCTTCCATGCCCATTCCTGGTCCCTAGCTAACCTGTTATTCATGCAAGCCAAGCTATTTTCCCCTATGAATCTCCAAGGACCCCTATTAAGCCGCATTCATCTCCCCAAAATCCCCCTAAACGTAGGTCGCATGGCCTAAGGCCACAATAGGAAAAACAGTGCGACCTATACGACTTGTGCGACCAGAGCGACCTGTGACCTATGCAACCCATGTGGCTTGTGACCTGCCTGACCTGATCAACCTGTGACCTTACAACCCCAAGCCTATTTTACTCATTCGCTAGGTCGCACCCTATTCCGCATGACCTTTGCGACCTCCTCACCCTCGCGACTTGCCAAAATGCCTTCTCCCAAGCTCTGAAAATAGTAGTTTATTTTTGGCACTTTATTTTATTCTCATGCCGTCTCTCTCATTCTGGGATTGTTTGTTGGATATGCTAAGTGACGTGGATCTTAATTGCATCTCCATCACCTCTTTAAAAGACAATATGGCGCCTCCAGCTACGAATTTTTCCCATAAAATCTCTGGGAGTAGTTCACAAGAAATCCATCAATACAAGGAACCCCACATCTACAAGGACACAACCTGCAATATTAATAAAAACATGAGGGTATGACATCTATGAGGAGTTCGCCAAGCCAGATATACTAGAGAGCCAGGAGGACTTACCAGTGTACTTAAGAGTTAAGAGGTCAAAGTTTCACAAGGTAGCATCGCACCCTCTAGTTTTCTCATGTGTTGAGACGATTGAATGGATCATACAAATCACACACACATATTCATGGAAAGTAAGGGATCATACTGGCACACCACTCACAGTTATCACCTCCGCAGATATTGTTTGTTACTACAGGTTTTCTAGAAGGAGGAAACCTTCAACACCCGGTGGCTCGCCAGTTTTGTGACTCCTACTAAGGATATTCTTAGAGAATGGTTGCAAGACCTATCCAAGTGTTCGGTTAGGACTGACCAAATTTATAGGATGGGTGGATTGAGGAATATTTATCAGTTTATTGCCGCCAAGATGAACCATCTATACAGGAGAGTAAGTTGTCATGTGTTCCATGGGACATGGGTCCCCATCATGTATGGTTTGACCACCCAAGAAACAGTCTTTAACTGGGCCAGCATTCTCATGTTGGCCTTGAGAACAAATATAATTACAGCTAAGAAGCCAGAGCCAGACCATCCACCAGAGTTTTATATGGCCTCATACCCACTAGACACAACATGTGTAAGATTTTAGTTCGACAAATAGAGCTACAATTGGAACACGTCTATAGCCAGCCCAGTACACCATCATTACAATATCTTTTGGGACACCAGATATAAGGGTATGATTGATGTTATTTCTGAGTCATTTATTGCTCCACTATATCAGTGACTATTCGCGAAAGAACCACCTTGTATGTTAAAGAGGGCCATGGAAACCATTATCAAGGTGGCACATCGGTTCCTCATCCAGGAGGGGACATTTATTAGATTTTTCGGTTCCTATAAGGCTTTGCATGCTCTTCCCAGGTTCGCCACTGATAAAGTGCTCTTGCGGGAAGTATGTTACCAGATGACGCAGGGCTTCTCAAAAACACTAAGAAAAGGAAAGAAGAAAACGTAGCTAGCTTTCCCTCTCTTCATCGAGGCCTATGTGGTATAAAAATTCAAATAAGTGGCGGTAGAAGTTGAGGCCTTAAAGGGGATTCGCTTTGTGAGCTTAAAATATCGTACGTAGGACCTCGAGAAGGTTGTAGTTGCTCACTGCAAGAGAGCTAATTTTAACTGGTCATATTCGCATTCAAGGAAAGATAATGAAGATAGAGTCAGGAACTGGTACAATGCTACCAGGGAACTTAGCCCCAACAAGCAGCAAGCAAGGAACGAGGAGCTCCTCGAACACTCCCAGGAGAATGTGATCTTCCAGGAGAAGTCATTCACCTTGAAAATGAAGTAAGAGAAATAGAAGGCAACAGGGAAACTCAAGAAGAAGAAGGAGAAAGAGGTAGAAGACACCCCGAGTGACCTAGAAACAGGAGAGGATAATGAGATGTTGGAACAAATGAACACAGCCCTAGAAAAGAAGAAGCAAGAGCTCAAAAGGAAAAGAGAGGAAAAGCTCAAACAATCATAAGATTCTGGTGACCAGGACCATCTTGAGAAGAAGAGGCGACAGGAATAGGAAGAAAGGAAGAAGCAACTGGAAGAAAAGTAGCAGGAAGAGTAGAGAGCCTGGGAAGAAGAAGAGAAGAAGAATTAGGAACAAGAGCTAAAATAACAGGAAGAAAGGCTCAGGTATGTCAAGGAACTCAAGAAGAAGCAACAGCAATAAGAGGAAGAGAAGAAACGGTTAGAGGAAGAGCATTGGAATAAAGAGGAGGAGGAAAGGAGAAAGGAGCAAGGATAAACCAGTAAAGCAACCGAGATAGACTTAGAACAAATCAAACTGGCTCCATTAGACGTTCCTCCTTCTACTCCACTCACCAGAGGATATCTTCCCTTACAAGAGTTGGGCATTCTCGGAGAAGAAGAAGAAGAGGTGGTATTGAATCTCACCAAGCTCACCTTTGACCAAGCTAGCCTCAAGATCAGGCAAGAGAGGAGGAAATACTATGCTAGAAACCCTGCAGAAACCCTGTCAATCACCACGGCTAAAGAAATTGTTCCTAACACCATAGTTAATCTCGATATGATCACCTCGGCTAGAACTGCATTTGTGACCGTGATTGAGCATAATTTTGCTAGGACGAGCAAACAAATTACGAAGCTCCAAAATAGGTTTTACGCATCGGAGAAGAAGGTCGTTAGGGAAGAACAATATAGAAAGAAGGCAAAGGAAGAAAATGCATCTCTCCGCTTAGTACATTCCAGTACAACAGAGCTATAGGCTACAATCAAAGATGAAATCGAGACACTTAGTGAAGCCATGGAGATGGTCTATGAAGAAATTTCAAAACTACATCACATGGTAGCAACAATCTTGGCCATACAAACCCATACAAAAGAGAAGGTTGCTATGATAAAAGAAGTAATTACAACTATGGATAGTATACACGAGTGGTCCATCAAGTATCCAGGGGCACCCTAAGTAGTGCCAAAGAAGGATTGGATCACCATGCAAAATGCCAAAGTCCAGCTACACATCAAGATCCAGTCAAAAGACAAACTTGCCAAAGATGTAGACAAAGTGTTGGCTTCATATAGACACCTTTTCAGTGGACTGGAATCAATG
The DNA here is from genome assembly GCA_000404065.3 of Pinus taeda. Lineage (NCBI taxonomy): Eukaryota > Viridiplantae > Streptophyta > Pinopsida > Pinales > Pinaceae > Pinus > Pinus taeda. The sequence continues at coordinate 206,064 of APFE030229790.1, forward strand.
ATCGAGATCCATGGAGTCTCGTCCATCAGAGTAATTGAGCAAGTGAGAAAGTGAGAAGACATCTTACAGGAAGTTTAGGCATTCATCAACACATATAGGTAGGCATCTCGCTCAGATGAGCTACCCGTTATAAAGGAGAATATCACACGCTACATGGTTGAACCAATAAAAATGTATACAAAGCTGGTGGCCTTAGGAAATCAAGTGAATACCAAAAGGACCACCCTCATACCGGATTCCCTTGCATTTATGAACAGAAACAATGAGGAGCAACCACATATTGCCCCCATTACAGCTGAATACAAGCTTTGGTGCACTTACCTAATGGAGCAACACCACCTAAACATTCCCGGACTTTCTATTATTAAGTTGATAGGGTAGATTTTGCTCATTTTGTGATTTTGGCAAATTAGAATAGAATAAGACAATTTTGGAATGAGAAGAGTCACGAGGAAGTCTAAAGGTCACAAGGTAGTTGAAAGGTCATCGGGAAGCTCAAGAGTCAGGGGTAAGCCAAAGGTCACCCTCATTTTATAAATACACCCTCATGACACGTTGTAAAGGAATTTTAGTCGAGGACTTATTTTGGGACAATATTGTTTTGATAGGACTTATGCTCTTCTAATATATGCAAGGAGTAATAGTTATTTTACACTATTGGATTGGACAAACATTTTATGCTATGGTGCCATGGGTATTATTTTCTTGATGGATCGAATGTTCCTGAGATTTCTTTGATGTGCAATCTACTCATGTGTTGTCTTCTGCTATGAACCTCATTTTTCAAAAAATGGATGGTATATGACGTGCTAACTCTATGCTTGTATTGATGAATTGTTTCATTGATATTGGAATGATCTTATCTTTGACTGTGTATTTTCTTACGCTTATAGATGCTTGGTTACTATGAACTATTTTATAGTTGTTGAGCACTTTCTTTACATAGACATGATCTTATCTGAAGATTTTCTAACGATCACTTTATGTAAGGTTTATGTTGGTGATTTTTGAGCTTTCTATTCATGGTATTCATGTCATGAACATTTGTTGGTCCACTCACCTAGTGACTCCTACTACACAGAGTGTAGAAATTTCTCTATAGATCAGCTAGCTCTGATACCATGTAGAAAATGACTGTAGATTAACCTGATAATGCAATATAACTAAAGCAAAATACTTTAATCTACTTCTACAATCAATTAGTGGAAGCGTAAAAGATTTGAGCAAGATCAAGCAGAACACATATAACCAAAGAAGAATCAAAGCACATGAAACACAGAAAATACTCAGGGGAAAGCCTCAGCTAAAAACCCCACTATTTGTATTATCATACAAGGTGGAAATATATCATAATAATGTAAACCCTTAGCTCTCACAGCTAGCCAACTCTCAAAACAATCCCCCTGGATGCTCACAGGCAAACAAGGTTTCCCACAAACCTTCTCCTCTGCCCTCTAAGCCTCCTATTTCCTTGCGTTGTTTCTCTTGGGTGATCCAGCTGTTACCAAGTGTAACACTGATCACTCACACTGATCTCGCACAATGTAAAATTGTGAAATCCTTAAGGAACCTTGTTCCTTCTGCATGGATGAGTTTCCTTTATAGGAAAACTAATGCAACTGATAGTAACTTGTCCTTGACATTTAGCTCAACTGGGTCTTTCTCTTAATAGACATGCATGTGTTTCTGATGAGGGAATCTTCGGTTATCGGGAGTACACTTGTTGAGTGCATGCATGCATCAACTGACTCATAACTCACAATTAGTTCCTCAAACAGTTTGGAACTAATTTAATTGGACTTAACTCAGTAAACTGAGCTAACTAATTACAACT
>APFE030229790.1:213345-236714 GCA_000404065.3 Pinus taeda
AGAGGGCAGCTCAAATTACATAGCTTGGAAGTACATGATGGAGGTAATGTTGGAAGACAATCACATAGAGGAACTCATATATCATGATATTGTGAAGCCTCAACATCTGATGCTAAAGATCTGGCTGAATGGAGAACGTGTGGGGAAAAAGCGAGAAGGATTATACTGGAACGAGTTCGAGATCACATTGTCTCAAATCTCCACGGTAAGGACACTCCATTTGCAATGTGGCAGACATTGATGAACCTGTTTCAAAATAGCAATGACCGTATGAAGTTGGCACTAAAGGAAAAGCTTAGAAATATCAAGATGGAGAAGGGCGACCCAATCCTGAGGTACTTGACCAAGTTCACCCGATGTCAGGATGAGCTTGGAAGTGTCAGGATTACTATTGTCGAAGGCAAACAATGAGCCTAGCACTTCTAGGACTTCCCAAGAGCTGTCACAATTACCAGGACTCTATTAATGGGAGGGAGAAGCTACCAGAGTGGGAGCGGTTGTGGTTCGACTTGGTACAGGTAGAGATTCGGTGGAACACCAAAGGCGGATCCTCATCAAAGCATGATGATGAGGAGAAATGTGCCTTAGCTGGTAAGATAAATGAAGGGAAGGGGAAGTCATCCCTTTCCAAATCAGATTCTTGTCATGGTGGCAAGAAGAAGGACATGTCGAAATTTAAATGCTTTCATTGTCACAAGATTGGACATTTTTCCACAAAGTATCTGGTCAAGAAGGTCAGAAAGAAACCGTCAGGAGGAGTGGCAGGTGAGGCTCTTACTTCACAATTTGAACTGGACTTAACCCTCATCACTTGTATGATGTCATCGATGATGGGTAGTATGTGGTACTTGGACAATGGAACTTCTTTCCACATGTTCAGTAACAAGATCTCTTCAATAAATTGGAGGAGAAGGATCTCTAGATGCATATTGAGATGGGTGATGGTGGGAGGTATATCGCTACCGGGATCGGTACAGTTACCTTTTAGAGGGATTCGAGTTTTCCCCTAACTTTGCGAGATGTTATGTATGTTCCTAGTTTGAAGAAGAACTTGGTATCTGTTGCCATGTTGGAGGATAGAGGCTATGATGTGATATATAGTAAGGGAAAGGTGTTCCTTCGTCACATAGCCACAGGATAGGTGAAGAGGATAGGGGTTTGAGTGAAGAACCTCTACAAGTTGGAGGTAGAATGTTGTGTTGCCTTGAGCATGAAAGTAGAGAAGGTGCAAATTCGAGACATTGGAGAGTTGTGGCACAGGAGGTTGGGTCACTTACACCATGGTGCTTTGAAGATCATCCAACAAATTTCTATTGGTCTTCCCAAGTGTACACTAGAGCAAGTAGACACACGCAAAGGGTGTACATTGGGAAAGAAAACAAAAGCTTCCTTTTATGAAAAAGACAGTCGAGCACAGGCGATCCTCGATCGAGTTCATGCAGATGTGTGTGGACCATTCTCGACAACATCCACGACCAAGCACAGGTATTATGTTGTATTTGTTGATGATATTTCTCGTAAATGTTGGATATTCTGAATGCATAAGAAAGATCATACTTTTGCAAAGTTTTGTGAATTTAAAGCACTGGTCGAGAAAGATATTGGCAAGAAATTTAAAGCTCTCATGAGTGATAATGGTGGAGAGTATGTGTCGAATGAGTTCAAAAACTTAAGTGCATCAGAATGGGGTAGCTGAAAGGAAAAACATGAGTATTATGGGAACGGCACAGTCGATGTTGCATGATCAGGGACTACCATTACACTTGTGGGTTGAAGCATGCAACATCATTGTTTATTTGTAGAATAGAAGCCCTCATCGAATTCTCAGGATGAGTACACCAGAAGAGGCTTTTTCAGGGAAGAAACCAGATGTGGCACACTTCAGGATTTTTGGTTCATCAGTATACTGCCATGTAACCAAAGATGCAAGGAAAAATCTTGAGCCAATAGCAGAGTTGGGAATTTTTGTGGAGTACACTGATACACCTCACAACTATCGAGTGTACCTTCCAACCAACAGGATGATAGTGGTTCGCAAACATGTAAAATTCAATGAAAAGGTCATGAGATGTTCCCTTGAGAAGGAGCTTCAACTAAATGTAGTTGAGGATCTTTTAGCTCCTAAGGAGGAACCTCAAGATGATGTGGAGCAACCACATGTAGAGTAGCAGCAAGTGGAGCCACCCACTCTTGCAGAGTCTTCCAGAGATGGGAGAAAGTGCACGAGAGAGGCTAATAGGATATTGCATGATACTAGAGAGAATGTGGGAGCACCCACATCACAGCACAAGCAGAGGAGGTCACTGAAGAGGTACACTGGCTACATGCCTCTGATGAGCGGATGTGTAGAGATTGACCATCCTCCTTTGAGGAAGCAATGCAACAACTAGTTTGGATTGATGCCATGGTTGAGGAGTATGAATCCATTGTCAGGAACAATGTTTGGGATGTGGTCCCAAGACCGGCAGACAAGTCAGTGGTGAGTTCCAGATGGCCTTACAAGGTAAAGCAAACAACGGATGGTAGTGTCGAGAAACACAAGGCTAGGTTTGTGGCCAAAGGTTTTATTCAGGTGGAGGGGATTGAATATGACGATACTTTTTCTCTTATTGCAAGGTACTCATCAATCATATCCATTCTAGCACTGTTAGCATAGATGGGATGGAAGCTACATCATATGGATGTAAAGACAACATTCCTCAATGACATGATTGAGGAAGAGGTGTCTATTGAGGAACCTAAAGGATTTGAGACCTTCAACAGAGAGTCGCATGTGTGTTGACTCAAGTGAGCACTGTATGGACTGAAACAAGCACCCCATGCTTAGTACACCAGGATCAATAGCTATTTCACTGGGTTGGGCTTCACTAAAAGTGAAGCAAATGTGAACCTTTACCATATTGTGATTGAAGGTAAATTGTTGATTATTGTTTTATGTGTCAACGATTTGATTATGACAGGTGATGATAAGTTAATCAAGTCTTGCAAAGAGGATATTGCAAGAGAGTTCGAAATGAAGGACTTGGGGCTCATGCACTACTCTCTGGGTATGGAAGTATGGCAAGGTGATGAGGAACTTTTTGTCTCTTGGGGAAAGTATGCCAACGAGATACTCAAAAGGTTCCACATGGAGAGCAATAAACCCAGGGAGACTCCTCTAGCTGGTCACTGTAGGAAGGAGGATGCTACTTCTGGTGAAGTAGTGGAGGCTAATATTTACAGGAAACTTGTGGGTTTACTCATGTATTTGGTGAACACACGATTGGACATGTGTTATGCAGTTAACCAGCTTAGTCAAGCAATTGTTAAGCCAACCAAGTTGTATTGGAAGACAACCAAACATGTGTTGAGATACCTCAAAGGCACTACTTAGTATGGTCTTTGGTACAAACGAATAGAGGGAGTAGAGATTCAAGGCATCACTGATGCAGATTGGGCAGGGAGTTCATCTAACATGAAGAGCACATCAGGTGGGATCTTTAGTATTGGGTCAATAACCATTTCTTGGTACAACGAGAAACAGAGATCAGTTGCACTCAGTTCAACAGAAGCAGAGTACATGGTTGTTAGTCAACCAACTTGTGAGGCTATTTGGATGAGGAAGATTATTGTTGGTTTGTTTGGTCAGCAAATGGATCCAACTGTGATATATTGTGGTAATCATAGTTGTATCAAACTTTCTGAGAATCCATTTTTTCATCATCGGTCCAAGGATATTGATATCCAGTAAGATCATCTTAGAGATTGTGTGCAGAGGAGAATTATGTTGGAGTACATTCCCACAGAGAGCAGGATGTAAATATTTTGACAAAGGCTTTGTCAAGATGCAAATTTAAATTTCACAGAGGCATGATCAAGGTCACAAATAACCCCTTTATTGTTGAGAGGGAGTGTTAAAAATAACAAGAAATTCCAATTGAATTAAATTAGGAATTAAATCGAAATTATATTCTCATAGCAACTTGTAATAGTTAACTAAGTTAATTTGACTTAGTTGGCTTAGGAAAATTGAGTTGAAAGTCTATTTAGAGTCATGTAGAGTGATCCCCACAACTTAGGGGCCCAAGTTGAGTTCTTTTGAGTTATAATTATTTAACTCAGTCTAATTGAGTTATAGTCAGTGAAACTAGTTATAACTGTTGGAGGAACTAGTAGGAGGTCTAGTAGTGGGGACGGGCACCAGTGCATCTTCATTGCCACACCATTTAATTGAAGATTAACTCATAAATAACTCATGCATGTCAGTTCAGAGGAAGACCCAGTTGAGATTAGAGTTCAAGGACAGTGTACTCTCAATTGTATAATTTTTCGAGTTATACAAATGGTGCATGCAATCAGTTGAGGGCCTATGGATCGATTGCGTAATCATGGGTGGAGAATTTACCAATTAAATATGGGCTAATTCTCTTAGTAATTGTGCAAGGAAGCAGGGGCTTGGCAGGCAACAGATTTTCCTAAGTGTTGGCTTAAGATAATTTGTGAAGCAGAGAGATAGATTGTACTTGTGTAGGAATTGCTTGGGCTGAACAAGCATTGTATTTTCTTCTCAGCTCTTCTAGTTAATGCAATATATATAGTTGGGGTTTTGAGAATTTTCTTTCCCCAGAAAATTATTGTGTTATGTGTGATTGATATTCTTCCTTTTTTGCTTATTGTTTTCATCGATCAATTTTGGTTTCTCCTGAAGAGTAGGGTAGATTCTTCTCTTGTGTTTTAGCATATCACATAAGTTGTTGAATCTATAGTGAAAATATACATGGTATCAAAGATGAAGACAATATAGAAGAGGAGAATTTGAGTTTGTTTTGCAGATGAAATCAAATTTTCAAGTTCATACTTCAGAGCCAGCAATATGTCATTCTACGGTTTGAGACTTGAGTATGCCCTAGAGGGAAGCTCGAATTACAAAGCTTGGAAGGATAGGATGGAGGCAGTGCTGGAAGACAATGGCCTCAAGGAATTCATAGATCATGATATTGTGAAGCCTCCAGCATCTGATGCTAAATATATGGACAATGGAGAGAAAGTGTGGGGAAAAGCGAGTAGGATTATCCTAGAAGGAGTTCGAGAGCACATTGTCTCAAATATCCATGGTAAGGGCACTCCATTTGCAATGTGGAAGGCATTGATGAACCTGTTTAAAAATAGCAGTGACCATATGAAGTTGGCACTAAAGGACAAGCTCAGAGAGATCAAGATGGAGAAGGCGACTCAATTCCGAAGTACTTCACCAAGTTCACCCAATGTCGGAATGAGCTTGGAAGTGTCAGGATTACTGTTTCTGAAGACGATCAGTGAGCCTAACACTTCTAGGACTTTCCAAGAGCTGACACAGTTACCAGGAATCTGTTAATGGGAGGGAGAAGCTACCAGAGTGGGAGCGGTTGTAGTTCGACTTGGTACAGGAAGAGATTCGGCAGAACACCAAAGACGGATCCTCATCAAAGCATGAAGATGAGGATAATTGTGCCTTAGTTGGTAAGGCAACGAAAGGGAAGGGGAAGTCGTCCCATTTCAAATCAGATTCTTGTCAACGTGGCAAGAAGAAGGACATTTCAAAATTCAAAAGCTTTCATTGTCACAAGCTGGGACATTTCTCCACAAAGTGTCCGCTCAAGAAGGTTGGTAAGAAGCCCTAAGGAGGAGCGGCAGGTGAGGCTCTTGCTTCATAATTCGAACTGGACTTTATCCTCATTGCTTGTATGGTGTCATCAATGATGGGTAATGTGTGGTACCTTGACAATGGAACTTCTTTCCACATGATCGATAATAAAGAGCTCTTCGGTAACTTGGAGGAGAAGGATCTCCAGATGCATATCGATATGGGTGATTATCAAAGGTATAACGCTACCGGGATTGGTACAATTACCTTCCAGAGGGAGTCGGGTTCTCCCCTAACTTTGTGAGATGTTATGTATGTTCCTGGTTTGAAGAAGAACTTGGTATTTGTTTCCATGTTGGAGGATAGAGGCTATGATGTGATATTTAGTAAGGGAAAGTCGTTCCTTCGTCACATAGCCATGGGACACGTGAAGAGGATGGGGGTTCGAGTGAAGAACCTCTACAAGTTGGAGGTATAATATTGTGTTTCCTTGAGCACGAAAGCAGAGAAGGTGCAAAGCCGAGACATCGATGAGTTGTGGCATGGGAGGTTGGGTCAATTGCACCATGATGCTTTGAAGACCATGCAAGAAATTTCTATCAGTCTTCCCAAGGGTACCCTAGAGCAGGTAGACACATGTAAAGGGTGTACATTGGGAAAAGAAACCAAAGCTTCCTTTCATGACAAAGACAGTCAAGCACAGGTGATCCTCAATCGAGTTCACTCCTATGTGTGTGGACGATTCTCGACAACATCCACGACCAAGCACATGTATTATGTTATATTTGTTGATGATTTTTCTCGTAAGTCTTGGATCTTCTTCATGCATAAGAAAGATCAGACTTTTGCAAAGATTTTTGAATTTAAAGCACTAGTTGAGAAAGATATTGGCATGAAAGCTAAAGATCTTAGGAGTGATAACAGTGGAGAGTATGTGTTGAATGAGTTTAAAAACTTATGTGCATCAAAAGGCATTTGACGAGAGTTTATAGAACCTCATAACCCACAGCAAAATGGGGTGGATGAAAGGAAGAACATGAATATTGTGGGAGTGGAATGGACAATGTTGCATGAAAAGGGCCTACCATTACACTTGTGGGTTCAAGCATGCAACATCGCTATTTATTTGTTGAACAGAAGCCCTCATCGAATTTTTAGGATGAGTACACCAAAAGAGGCCTTTTTAGGGAAGAATCCAAATGTGGCAAACTTCAGGATTTTTGGTTCATCAGTCTATTGCAATGTAATCAAAGATGCATGGAAAAATATTGAGCCAACAACAAAGTTGGTAATTTTTGTGGGGTACACTTATACACCTCATAACTATCAGCTATAACTGTCAACCAACAGCATGACATTGGTTCACAAATATGTAAAATTCAATGAAGAGAAGGCCATGAGATGTTCCCTTGAGAGGGAGCTTCAACTACATGTGGTTGAGGATCTTTTAGCTCCTAAGGAGGAACCTCGGGATGATGTGGAGTAACCACATGCAAAGGAGAAGGAAGTGGAGCCACCCACTCTTGCAGAGTCTTCCAGAGGTGGGAGAAAGTGCACGAGAGAGGCTGATAGGTTATTGCATGATACTAGAGAGAATGTGGGAGAACCCACATCATAATGCAGGCAGAGGAGGTCACAGGAGAGGTACATTGGCTACATGCCTCTGATTAGCGGATGTGTAGAGATTGACCCATCCTCTTTTGAGGAAGCAGTGCAACAACCAATTGGGTTGATGCCATGGTTGAGGAGTATGACTCCGTTTTTAGGAACAATGTTTGGGATGTGGTCCCAAGACTAGCAGACAAGTTAGTGGTGCGTTATAGATGGATTTACAAGGTAAAGCAAGCAGTGGATGGTAGTGTGGAGAACCACAAGTCCATGTTTGTGGCCAGAGGTTTTTATCAGGTGGAGGGGTTTGAATATGATGATACTTTTGCTCCTATTGCAAGGTACTCATCATTTAGATCCATTCTAGCACTGTCAACGCAGATGGGATGGAAGATACATCAGATGGATGTAAAAACAACATTCCTTAATGGCATGGTTGAGGAAGAGGTGTATATTGAGCAGCCTAAAGGATTTGAGACCTTCAACATAGAGTCGCATGTGTGCCGACTCAAGTAAGCACTGTATGGACTGAAATAAGCACCCTGTGCTTAGTACACCAGGATCGATAGCTATTTCACCAGTTTGGGCTTCACCAAAAGTGAAGTGGATGTGAACCTTTACCATATTGTGGTCAAAGGTAAATTGTTGATTTTTGTTTTATATGTTGACGATTTGATTATGACAGGTGATGATAAGTTGATCAAGTCTTCAAAGAGGATATTGCAAGAGAGTTCAAAATGAAGGACTTGGGGTTCATGCACTACTTTCTGGGTATGGAAGTATGGCAAGGTGATGAGGAAATTTATGTCTCTTAGGGCAAGTATGCCAACGAGATACTCAAAAGGTTCCACATGGAGAGCAATAAACCCATGGAGACTCCTCTAGCCAATAACTGGAGGAAGGAGGATGCTACTTCCGGTGAAGTAGTGGAGGTTACTATTTACAAGCAACTTGTGTGTTCACTCATGTATTTTGTGAACACACGATCAGACATGGGTTATGCAGTTAACCAGCTTAGTTAAGCATTGGCTAAGCTGACCAAGTTGTATTGGAAGGCAACCAAACATGTGTTGAGATACCTCAGAGGCACTACTCAATATGATCTTTGGTACAAACGGACAGAGGGAGTGAAGCTTCAAGGCTTCAACGATGCAGATTGGTAGGGAGTTCATCTGACAGGAAGAGCACATTAGGGGGGATCTTTAGTATTGGGTCAACAACTATTTCTTGGTAGAACAGGAAATAGAGATGAGTTGCACTCAGTTCAAAAGAAGCAGAGTACATGCTGCTAGTCAACCAACTTGTGAGGCTATCTAGATGAGGAAGATTCTTATTGGCTTGTTTGATTAGCAAATGGGTCCAACTATGATTTACTGTGATAATCATAGTTGTATCAAACTTTCTGAGAATCCAGTTTTTCATGATCGGTCCAAGCATATTGATATCCGGTATCATCATCTTCGAGATTGTGTGTAGTGGAGAATTATGTTGGAGTACATTCCCACAGAGGAGCAAGATGAAAATATTTTGACAAAGGATTTGTTAAGATGAAAATTCGAGTTTCACAGAGGCAGGATCGAGGAAGCAGATAATCCCTTTCTTGTTGAGAGGGAGTGTTAAAAATAGCAACAAGAAATTCCAATTTAATTTGTCCTTGAATTAAATTAGGAATTAAATCGAAATTATATTCTCATAGCAACTTGTAATAGATAACTAAGTTAATTTGACTTAGTTGGCTTAGGAAATTTGAGTTGAAAGTCTATATAGAGTCATATAGAGTGATCCCTGAATTTTAGGGGCCCAGGTAGAGTTATTTTGAGTTGTAATTAATTAACTCAGTGTAACTGAGTTGTAATTAATTAACTCAGTGTAACTGAGTTGTAATTAATTAACTCAGTGTAACTGAGTTGTAATTAATTAACGTAGTGTAACTGAGTTATAGTGAGTTAAACTAGTTCTAAATGTTGGAGGAACTAGTAGGAGGTGTAGTATTAGGGACAAGCACTAATGCATCTTCACTGCCACACCATTTAACTAAATATTTGCTTATAAATAACTCGTGCATGTCAATTCAAAGGAAGACCTAGTTGAGATTAGAGTTCAGGGACAATGTACTATCAGTTGTATAATTTTCTGAGTTGTACAGATGGTGCATGCAATGAGTTGAGGGTCTATGGATGGATTGCGCAGTCATGGGTGGAGAATTTCCCAATTAAAAATGGGCTAATTTTCTCATGAATTATGCAAGGAAGTAGGGGCTTGATAGGCAACAAATTTGGCTAAGTGTTGGCTTGAGCTGGTTTGTGGAGCAGAGAGATAGATTATACTGGTGTGGGAATTGTTCGGGTTGAACAAGCATTGTATTTTCTTTTCAGATCTTTTGGTTAATACAATATATATAGTTGGGGTTTTGAGCAATTGCTTTCCCTAGAAAAATATTGTGTTATGTGCGATTAACATTCTTCCTTTTCTACTTATCGTTTTCATCGATCAATTTTGGTTTCCACTAAAGAGTAGAGTAGATTCTTGTCTTGTGTTTTAGCATATCACATAAGTTATTGAATCTACAGTAAAAATCTACAAATTAGAGTTATGTAAAGCTCTATGAAAATCCAATATTTCACGACCCCTCCAAGCACATCGAGATCTAGTACCACCATATCAGATATTGTTTTAGAGGGGTAAAGTCAAACTCCAATACGTCCCTACATAGGAGAGACAACAAATATTTTGACCGAGGCATTGGTAATGGGAAAATTTGTCTTCTTTAGAGATGAATTGGGTGTAGTAGATATCACCTTCCTCTTTAAGTGGGAGTATTGAATGGAGTTATAAAGGAAGGGTTTAGCCAAGTTTAGAAGTGCATGAAAATTAGTAGAGGGGCCCACAATCCACCAGTCTTGCGAATGCTTTATGGGCCCAAGTCAAGCTGTTAAATGGCAAATAAGGCAGCTGGTGGGCAATTTTTCTATTTGCATCAATTGTGTGTGTGTGTGTGTGTTCATATCAACTATTGTATCCATCTTTCTTAGCACTAGGGCATCATTTACCAACATAGGAGGGCAAAAGGAAAGGTGTCATACCAGTGTCGATTTTTCTAGCTAATTGATTTCTATAGCCAGAGGCTGAGTTTTAGCTTAGAAAGGCCACGCAGAGGAATGTACATCCCTGTACGAATTATGTACTGTGTCCAGGTTGAGAGAGGGACGCGTGCAGGAGGACAGGCCAAGTAGATTGTGTGCATACCAGTTTAGGCCCAACAAACATTTCAGGGGTTTATGAGAAAGAAGGGAAGATTCTCCCTGTTCATTGTAATTTACCGACAGAAAAAATTGTTGAGAATAAATAATAATAACAGATACATTTTGTAGGTTTTCCTTAGTTGGGGTTTCCTGGATAAATTTTTATGTTTAGTTTTTTATTTGCTTATGTCTTCAATTTTATTTTCTATTGCATTATACAGTTAGAAAAACTCAATATATTTGATGTAAGCTTTTTGAAAGTTCAATCCAACTCTTTCACTTCTGAAAATACATCAAATTAGTTGCTAGGTTTTTTAGAAACTAACAAACTCTCATGTCTTCAATATGTTGAATCAATCAAAATCTACAACAATATGAAAAATGACAACTTTGCATTTTTCCTACACTTGGAATTTTTAGCCAAACTAGTTATTTCCCAAATTGAGAAGTTCTAGAAAAACTCCAATAAAGCAAATTATCTATCTTGATTATCCAATTTGTACTTAGTAAGGGCTTAGGGTTCGTTATTTCCCCAAAGTGGATCCCCTTTGAAAGCATCATCTGTGATGTGGAGGATAGCATTCAAGGATTAAATGAAGTATACAAAGAGCGGATTCGTCAGCATTGCATTCTCATCATGAGAAAAGCCAAACCCCCAAAGTTCAATCTAAGTCACAAATTATTATTGGCTCTTAAAAACTTAAGAAATAATAAAAATATTGTTATTTTGAATGCAGATAAAGGTGGGGCAATAATAATTATGGACAAAGAGGTTTATAACTTGAAAATGAAAGATCACCTCCATAACAATGGTAGTTACAAGAAGCTGCAACATAATCTGACTTCAAGAATTATTAAAGAGGTCACGAAAACCATCAATGAATCAAATCTTGATGACTATCCGAAAAAGAGATTTACTCTGTGCAATGAGATCACCCCAAGAATTTATGGTCTCCATAAAATTCACAAAGAGGGAGTTCCATTAAGACCTATTGTGAACACCATTGGTTCTCCCACATATATGTTAGAAAAATATGTAGTCAATATCCTTAGCCCTCTTGTTGGTAACATTGACTCCTTCATTAAGGATTCAAAACATTTTGTTGATCTTATCAAGGATAATAGGTATGAACCTAATGATTTAACTGTGATCTTTGACATTGTTTCAACATTTACCAAAATTCCTCTTAATGAAGCAATCGAAGTTGTCAAAGGTGTTACTAACCCCAAAATAGCTAAACTTATTGAGATTTGTCTTAGATCAACCTTTTTCAGTTTCCAATGGGAATTCTTTGAACCAGCTACTTGTGTTGCAATTGGCTCTCCCTTATCACCCATTGTTGCCAATTTTTTATGGAAATCTTTGAAAAGAAGGCCATCAACACCTACCACTTAAAACTAAAAAGATGGAAGAGATTCGTTGATGACACCAATTTTAAATGGCCCCATGGTAAATTGGAACTTGATAAGTTTTTGGAACATCTTAATGGAATTTCGAAGGATATCAAATTTACCATGGAACTTGAAGACAATAATACCATTCCTTTTCTGGATGTTCTTCTCACAAGGAAAGAATATGGAAGTATAGGAAATCAAGTATATTAAAAGAAGATTCAGACAAATAACTATCTCCATGTTGATTCTCACCATCATCCTACACAAAAAACGGGTATCTTAAACATACTAATCGCTAGAGCCTCGTGATTATCTGATAAAGAGTATTTCTAGCAAGAAATTAACCACCTTACAAAAGTGTTTCTTGATATTGGCTATAATTACAAAGACATTTGCAAAGCTATCTAGAAAGCCATAAGGAACTCTCCCTCTCTTGATTCCCTTGCCCCTAAAGGAATAAAATTCCTCCTATATATCCATGGTAATACTAAAAAAAATGCAAAAGTCCTTTAAAGAAATGGTATTATTACATCATTCAAGCCCCTTGAAACCATCCGACACAAGATGAGATCTGTCAAGGATAAAGTTGACCAATTTCAGTTCAAAGGAGTTTATAAGATTACCTGCTCTTGTGGAATGTGCTACATTGGGGAGATTGGTCAGTCATTCAGAATAAGACTCAAGGAACATGGGATTGACATAAAGAAGGAAAGAATTCACTCCTCCACCCTTATTGAACACTCATCCAAGACTAAGCACCACTTGTGCCTTGAAGAAACTAAAATTATCACTAAGGAAGATCATTATTTCAAACGCAAGTTTAGAGAAACCCTACAGATCATTAAACATCCCAACAATATTAATAGGGATGGAAGGGTTGAGGTCGGCAATAGTTGGATGCCTTTAATCTCACTCATTTAACTTCTCCTTCTCTCCTCTTTAAACTATCCCTCTTGCTTTCCATTCCCCCACTTCCCCTTCCTTTCTCTCCTCTTTTTTTCTCTTCCTTCCCCTTATTATTTTTCTTGCCCTTACTTTATTCTTCCTTCTTCCTCTCCCTTACTTGTATTCTTATTTTCCCTATTCTGTTTTAATTTCAGTTTATTTTATTTTATTACTTTTGTCTTGCTTTGATTTATTTTTACTTATTATCCTTTATTTATTTTCATCTCTCTATACTTTATCTTATTTTATTTTATTTTCATCTCTCTATATTTTATCTTATATTTATTTATTTTATTATTATTTTATTCTATTTATTAATTTATTTTGCTATGGATGGTTCCTTTGACTTTGCATTAGTTTCATTAGTTTGTCTTTAACCGAAAAAAAATTGTTGCTTATCCATAGTTTAACATTGAGAATTCAATTTTTGTTATTTTCTATTTTTATTTTTTATTTTCATTTTCATGGGTTATAGTTTTTTTTCTCATATTTTCAATTTAACATGACAAAAATATATTCTAATAAATTTAATTATAAAAATTATATATATATTTAATAAAAAAATAACACATGAAAAAAGATCGTGCTGCTGCCCTCGGTGCGTTCTGCTTTGCGCAGACTTAGTCTGGGCACTACCCTCTCGGCCGACTTCGCCCCTGACCCTGGTTGTCCTGACCGCGAGGTTGCTCGGATCTGCTAGGTCCCTCCCTCCTGCCCTTCTTCATGACCTCGCTGAGCCTCCTGCTCTTATCAGATCTACTTGGATCGGCCCTCGGCTTCTGCAAGGTCTGATCAGTTCCCTTTTCCTTCTTTCAGGACTGGAGATGCCTCGCTTCCTGCTCTTGCTTGGTGCAGATCGGTCTTGCTAATTTGTGCTTTGTCATGGAGGCCCAAGGCTCGCTTATTGGTCCCTCGCAAGCCCCATCCCCGGAAGCTGAAGCAGCCTTCTCCTCTCTCCTTACTTCGCTGCCTAAAAAGAAGAAGTCCGAAGTCTCTAAATTCTTCAAAAGGCTCGATGATGTTCTAGAGGTAAACCTCCCTCCTAAGGGCCCGATCCAGGTTGCTTTGTCCCTAGCAGATCATGCCCTGATGGGTCAATTCATGAGCCTTTGGCCCTCCCCAAAACGACGGAAAACTCAGTCATCAAGAACTGGGTTCCACTGATCGAAAACAATGTCACCTCTTATTTTTTGGGTAGAGGCTTCTTCCTGTTTGAGTTCAACACAAAGGAGGACAAAGACATGATCTTCAGGAATGGGCCATATTTCATGGGACCTCAGGGTCTCTACCTCAACATATGGACCCCTGACTTCGATTCGACCATGGATGTCCCAACGGCGGTCCCTGCCTGGGTTCGGCTCCCTAATCTTCGAGTGCATTGTTGGAACTGGGAGTCCCTCAAGTACATAGGAAATTCTTTGGGAAAATTCATTGACAGAGCAAACAACAATGATCATTATGATTGCGCCCGAATCTGTGTCAAGGTGGACTTAGAGGTGGGGCTTCCGGAGGCCATCAAATTAAAGGTTGGCAGTTGGACGCATGTGCAGGTGTTGGACTATGAGCAACTCCCTTTCAAATGCCGTAAATGTCATATCTATGGCCATTTCATAAGAGGATGCCCGAATAAAGGGGAAACAGAGAAAGGTAAGGAAGAGGGCTGGAATCAGGTCAAGAGGTCAAAGGCATCCCAAAAGAAATCTAGGGTACATGGCCCCCATCCTGCCTCCACCCAGAATGCTCCCCCGCCAAAAAGCCAAGAAAATAGGTATGAGGTCCTAAGCTCCGCTGAAGAGACTCCTCAGGAAGAAGATAAGCAAGATAAACCTCTGGAAAAAAGACTCCAGCAAATGCAAGACCTGAAGAAAGCGCCACGGCAAGAAATAAGGAAAAACAAACAGAAGCATCTGAGGAGGAACATGACTCGGAGGAGTTTGAGGAGGATGGAGAAATTGGAGACATGCAGACATCGGTCAGAAGATCTGCAAGAGGCCGCAAATCTGCTAGAGAAAAGAGAGATCAGGAAATGTACAAAGACAATCTTCAGGGTAGTCAGCCCACTCTGGAGAAACTCCTTGGAAAAAATCCGAAGATGACCAAAAACCAAGTGTAGGGCTCCATGGGAGCCCATCATCATAAAAATAAATGATGAAGATCGTCTCCTGGAACTGCAGAGGAATGGGGAGCAAAGTAAAAGAAGAAGCAACGAGAAGCCTTATAAGAATAGAAGACCCATACATTCTTCTGATTCAGGAGACCAAAATGGAGGACAAGGAGTTTCTCCAAATCAGTAAAAATTTTTGGAAAGGAAACAATGGACATGCAGTTTCAGTGCGAGGAGCCTCTGGGGGTCTGGGCTCCCTCTGGAACCCTCTCAAGTATAGGCTGGTCTCCGAGTTGCACAACACCCATTGGCTGTTTTTGAAGCTCCAGCCTTTGGACTCTAGGGAGGCAGTCAGCCTTTTCAATGTCTATGTTCCGGCAAATATAAGGGAGAAAAGGGAGTGTTGGGACTCCATCAGACAACTTTCGGAGTCGAAAATTTGGAAAACATCATTTTGGCAGGGGATTTAAACCTTACCATGCGCATGGAGGAAAAGCGAGGAGGCACAATCATAAGGGATCCTGCAAGGGAATGGGTTGAAGACCTCATGCAGGACTGGGATCTGCTTGACATCCCCCTAGAAAATGGTAAGTACACCTGGTCTAACAAAAGAATAGGTCCTGGCCACATTGCTGCTACACTTGATAGATGTTTGGTACAGAGCTCCTTCCTCCAGCTAGGCTTAGAATCCAGATTGCATATCCTCCCATGCAGTGCTTCAGATCATAAGCCCATTTCGCTTGAGATGTTGGGCCACAAAGATTTTGGACCCATCCCCTTCAGATTCAACCCTCTTTGGGTCAAGGAACTAGTGTTTTTGAAGCTGGCTCAAGACTGTTGGAATTTTCCAGTGAAAGGTTCTCCTTTCTACATCTGGGAAGAAAAACTTAGAAGACTGAAAGCGGTCCTTAAAACTTGGGCCAAATCCCTCCCCTCCCCTACAAAAGAGAGAAAGCAGGCCCAAGACAATCTCACCCAATACCATGCTCAAAGTGAAGATACAAAAATCACTAAAGAAGTTCTAGACAAGGAAGCTGAGCTCCAGCAAATCTTCCATAAAGCTTACCTTTCGGAGGAAGAGCATTAGAGACTGAAGTCTAGGAGTTTATGGCTTAAAGCAGGAGACAAAAATTCTGCCTTCTCCACAAACAAGCTCAAGCCAGAAAGAGCTTCAATTCTATCGCATAAATCAAAGATGGTAACTCGACTCACAAAGACTTTGATAGCATAAAAAGAGCAGCTTTCAATCACTTTCAAAACCTATATAGAGAAGAGGGTGTGACGGACCCAAACTCCAAATTTTTGGAGGCGGTTCCCTCTAGGATCTCTCCTTCAATGAATCAGCAGCTCAAGGCGAAGATCTCTATACAAGAAATAAAAGATGCTCTCTCCGACATGGAGCCTGACAAAGCCCTGGGCCTGGATGGCTTCACCACATGATTCCTTCAAACCTGTTGGCAGATTGTGGAGAAATACCTCTACAAAATGATTTTGAAATCCCAAACTTGCCAAAAAATTAGGGGCAGCACTAATTCAGCTTTCCTTGCCCTCATCCCCAAGGAAAAGGGTGCTAAAGAATTCAATCGGTTCCGCCCCATCTCTCTTTGTAATATTGGATACAAATTAATCACAAAGGTTATTGCCAACAGACTAAAAAGCATTCTTCCAGCCATCATCCCGGAGAACCAAGGCGGATTTGTTGAGGGGAGACAGCTTGCTGACAACTTCATCCTGGTGTAAGAGGCGATTCACTCGAGCCAGCTCTGCAAAGAGAAAGGTATGGTAATTAAATTAGATTTAGCTAATGCTTTTGATCAGGTCAGGCTTAGCTTTCTTTGGGAAGTCCTGAAAAAATTTGGCTTCGGAATGGGCTTTTTAAAATGGATCCGTGCTTGTATTGTTGATCCTTGGATCGCCCCTCTGGTGAATGGGAGAGCAGCTGGTTTTTTTAAAGCCTAAAGAGGGGTTATGTAGGGTTGCCCCCTCTCTCCGCTCCTCTTCGTCCTTCATGTCTCTATCCTAAGTTTCTATCTGGATCAGTAACTGGTTGACCAAGAGATCTTGGGGCTCAACATAGCAAGAGGGGTTAAAAATGTTAATCATACCCTATTCGCGGACGACACCCTCTTGTTAGGGGTTGCCTCCGCCAGGTCTGCTTCAAGATTCAAGGAGGTCCTGGACGACTACAGTGAAGCTACAGGCAGTAGTTTAAACAGTGGTTAGTGTAAAATCTTTTGTTGGAATATTTCGGCTTCCACCCTTTCTGCCATTTCAAGAATCCTAGGCTTTACTGCTTCCCTCAACTGGTCCTCCTTTTCATATTTGGGCCTCCCCATCTTTTGTAAATTAGCTTACAACAGAGATTGGGTCCCTCTGTTGGACAAATTTAAGGCCAAAATCCAAGCTTGGGGGTTCTCATGGCTAAATCTCGCTGGCAAATCTGTCCTCATCAAGTCCGTTCTCTGTAGCCTCCCCATTTTTCAATTCTTTGTAATTCTAGCCCCTTTAAGCATCATAAAAAAAATGGAAGCCTTCATTCGCAAGTTCTTCTGGAAAGGGGGCAATCATAATGACTGGAAAATCCCTTTGGTAAGTTGGGAGAAAATATGCAAGCCCCAGAGCGAAGGAGGCCTTAACTTTAAGGATCTCAGCCTCCAAAACATAGCCATGGGAGCCAAGACCTTCTGGAGAAGCATTGGACCACATCCAGGTTGGGCGCAAAGAGCTCTTTGGAGGAAATATTTCAGGGGAAAGAGGAAGAGATGTTTGGACGCCCTTCTACCCACCACAGGCTCGCAGCTGATCAAACTTTGCCACAAAACAGTCCCTTTAATCAGAGACAAGGCGTATTGGATTCCAGGAAACGGAAAAGAATGTAAGATATGGGAAGACAGCATTATGATGCACCCCCTCTATCATCTCACAACTCTCTTCATGCGCTGCGTTTATGGTTGGATAACGCAAGTTGCAGCACTCTATGGGACATCTCGCAATGGGAAGGCAGAATCTGGTTGTGCTGGAGACTCCCTCCCATCCCTCCTGACCTGTCTCAAGCACGTGACATTCTTATTACCTTGTTAAATGGGATGGTGCCTCTGCGCGTGGGTAAGAAGGACGCCCGTGGATGGGGAGTTGCCCCAGGGCTGTACATGGTGGCGCAAGGTTACAAGAGCCTTCATGATCACCCTTATGTCCCCCCCAACCCTGCTGTTTGGAACGAGATTTGGAACTGCAAATCCATGCCTAAGATCAACTCTTTTTGCTGGTTGCTATGCCACAGAGGGATTTTAATAGCTGACAGATTACAGAAGAAAGGATTTCATGGTCCCTCTCGATGCCATTTATGTCGTGACAGTGAGGAGAACGTTCAATATATCATTCTGGACTGCAAATTTTCAAGAGAAATCTGGCAAGGCCTTTTGAGTTACTAGAAATCTGATTCATTTTACCCATGTCTATATCAGATCTTTTTGCAAACTGGTGGAATTACTACCTAGAATCGCTCCCAAAAAATGAAAGATTCATAGCTGCATGGCTCTCCTTGCCGAAATTCGCTTACTGGCAGATATGGCTCGGGTGTAACACAAGAGTTTTCAGAGATGAAAGTCTAAATTCACAGTTCATCATCATAAAAAAAAAAAAAAAAAATTGCCTTTGGAAAGAAAGTCTTGGGGATTATCTGTCGAACTTGAATCTAAGCCAGCATGACTTAGATTGGGGTGCCTCGATGGACCTCCATTTCTCTGATGAAATTAGGCATCACAAAGCCATAAAGGAATGGCAATTCAGAGGGAAGGAGAATCATCTTTCGGATTTGCTCCTCAGGCAATCTAGATTCTCCTTGTTCTTCAACGGAGCAGCAAAAGGCAATCCTGGATTGGCTGGGGCAGGAGGAATTATAAAAAATAAAGAGGGCATACCAATGGCAAAGTTCGCTTGGGGATTAGGGCAGTCCACCAGCATGCAAGCTGAAGCCTTGGCACTTCTGCAAGGTCTCAAGCAAGCGAAGGCTATTGGTCTCTTAGAAGTCAACATTATAGGAGATTCTCAAGCCATTATCAAAGTCTTAGTAGAGGATTCCTCTCCTGTAGACATTATACTGGCAAGAATCATTTCAAGAATCAGAACCTTGATGAAATATTTCCGGACTACATCTTTCCTCCACGTCTTGAGGGAAAACAATAAAGCTACTGATTTGGAAGCCAACAGGGCAGTTCCTCTTTCCGTTGGTTGTCTCTTGGCAGACGGATTTAAGAGCTGGGACTCCATTCCATAAAGATTGTCATGTTTTTCTGCATTTTGCTTAATCAGTTTGTTTGCCTTTTTAAGATAGGGAAAATAACGGAGATAGACTCGATGGTCTCGAGTAAATCTTGCAGGTACCCAGGATTTGGGGCCTTTGATCAATTAGTGGAAGAAAGTTTAAGGGCTATGCCCGACCAAATGTAAACGGTGAAAGGCATTTTGGCCAAAGATTAATATAATCCCATACCCGTTCTTGTTAAAAAATAATAATAATAACACATAAATATCTATAAAACAAATAAACATATATATTAAAGTGTATGTATATTAATATAAACAATATTAGCTCATCATATTTCTTAGTTTTTGGTGATGGCATTCAACAATACAATGTTTTATTAGTAGTTTTATTTTTGTGATTAAAATGTTTGTCTTTAGTGTTTTTTAATTTAATTAAGCTATATTTAAGCTAAGCGGTAGGTACTAGCTACTATGTAGCCCTTGTTTTATCTTATATTTTAGTGTCCATTCATCTTATTCATTTAATTAATTTATTTATTTGTTTTCATTTATTCTTTTTACTTATTAATTTATTTATTTTGTTTCAATTATTATTTTTAGTTTTCAATCTTTCTCCTTGTTTTCCTTTTTTTTTTATTATTTATTTTATTATTTTATTGCTTTTTAACATTATTAGTTTTATTTATTTTTTGGCTTTTTGTTTTTGTTTTTTTATTTATTGTTCCTTGTTTTTATTCTTTAAATGTTAAATCTGACTTTCATTTTTAATTTTTAATCATTAAGGGTCGTCTCTCATTTTTCCTTTCCCTCTCCTATTTATATTCTCATTACTCTTCTCTTCTTCTCTCTACATGTTTGTCTTGATGATGAGTCGAGTTTGTGACTCAAAATGTAGACCTTAAAAATGGCACCTGTGGATTCAATTATGAAATATCATTCTTCCAAACTCAACCACAAAAGTCTCCAAACAACAATAGATAAAATGTCGAATAAATAAATTTTTGAGTTTTGTCATATGGGATCACTTTAAAAAATCCCTAAAAAGTGGCCCGGAATAGTGGATTTTACCTTGTTTTAGTACCTCCACTCTAATCTCCTTGAAATCTAGCTAATTCCTTCATTGGGTGTTTTCATGCATGATTTTTTTAAACCTTATAAAAAAATTCATTAGTAAGAGGGCTCCTACCACTAAGCATGACCCCATTCTTTAAAATTCTCTAATTTGGAATTTCAAGAAAATTGGTGCATAATTGGCCATTGGCCCTCATTGGCATTTCTCTATGCCGTGACACTATAGCCATACACAAAACATTTCACTAGAAACTAAGCTTTTATGCTCTTATTATCCTCAAAATATAATTTGGCTCTATACTTGAGGTTTTTTTTCAAACATGAGATCGCTTATGCCAATATTATTTTAAACATAGGATAAATTTTTATGATGTGATGTCTATATGACGTGGCAACTAATGTGACACATTGAGCCCACATGGAAACCTAATAATATGCTACGTCACCTCCCTCCCCACCTCGATCTACCTTGTCATCACTTTGTCACACTCATACTCTCTCTCTTCCTCTTCTCTTTTTTTCTTTTATTTAATTTATCCATGAGCTCCACCTATACCTAACTATCCACCTAGCATGTCCATACCCTTGATGGGATAGCAGGGCCCCACCTCGTCCAACACCAATCCATCTGACACTTATCCCTTGGCTGCAGTGATTGGAAAATCCCATCCCACACCTTTCCTCTTTATGCACAGCTTCTTGATTACATGCTTAATTGAATGGTGGAAGAAAGGTTTAGATCAATGGTCGTATATCTTTAAGGGTGTTATGAACTAGCTCACAAAAAGATATAAAAGATAGATCAACGACTTCAAAATTAGCCTCTTCGAGGGGCAACCTCCTTTACATTACACAAATGAACAATTCTTGGATGATACAAATGACTAAACCTCCTTTCTATATATAGGAGTCTAAGGGGTCACAATATAATCAAAGTCGACATAACAATAATAATATAAGGGCACAAAAATGACAATAGTGGGCTTCTATGGGGCACACTAATAACAATATGGGGACAATAAGGGCACAATAATAACAATAAGGGTTACAATGATAATAGTAATGGGGGAATCACTAGTATTATAGGGACCTAACATGCCCCTCTCCTTCAAAAAAGTGTTGCCCTCAATGCTTAAGTAGTTCTTGATGCTTTTGTATAAAATTCTCATCGTCCCATGTGGAATCTTCAGTTGGTAAGTTCTTCCACTTGATTAGATACTCTGAAATTGATCGATTTTGTAGTTGTCGAGTTCTTGTTTCTGTGACTGCTTCAGGTTCCAATATGATTTTTCCTTCCTCGTCAAGTTCCGACAATATTGTTTGAACTAGGAGCTTGTCACCTATAACCTTCTTTAAACATGAAACATGGAAAACTGGGTGCACTCGGGAAGCTGCAGGAAGCTCCAAATTGTATGCCATAGTACCAATCTTTTGCAACACCTTGTAAAGACCATAATACTTTGGTGATAATTTATTATCCTTCTTAGCTTGCTTGAGGGACATTTGCTTATATGGTTGTATCTGTAGGAATACCCAATCACCTAAATCAAAACTTCTTTCGCTGCAATGTTGATCTGCTTGTTGTTTCATTCTATTCTGTGCCAACATGAGGTTATCCTTTAAGAGTTAGAGGACTTGTTGTTGATGTTCGATGTGATGT
The DNA here is from genome assembly GCA_000404065.3 of Pinus taeda. Classification (NCBI taxonomy): domain Eukaryota; kingdom Viridiplantae; phylum Streptophyta; class Pinopsida; order Pinales; family Pinaceae; genus Pinus; species Pinus taeda. Next base: position 235,239 of record APFE030229790.1, read on the forward strand.
TCCATTGCCTGAACCTTAGAATTTTCTCTTAAATATGAAGTGATGGATGGTGGTTGATACCCATAAAGTGCCATAAATGGGGTCATTTTTGTTGCTGTATGGAAGGAAGTGTTATACCATCATTCAACCAGAGGCAACCATTTGACCCATTGTGTCTGTTTATCAAAGACAAAGCAACGAAGATATCCTTCCAAACATTTGTTTACTATCTCAGTTTGCCCATCAGATTGAGGATGATAAGATGAGCTATGAGCTAACTGAGTACCGAGACAAGAAAATAATTACGTCCAAAAAATTCTAGTGAAAATGGGATCTCTATTGCTTACAATAATCTTTGGGTTTCCATGTAGCTTTTGAATTGTTTCCATCAATGCAATATAAAGTGTATTGGCTTTAAATGGATGAGATAATGCACAAAAGTGTGCATACTTGATAGGTTTGTCAACTACCACCATGATGACACTCTTTCCTTTGGACTTGGGTAAACCTGTGATAAAATCCATTGAAACCTCCTCCCAACATTGGCTTGGAATGGACAAAGGTTGTAATAGACATGGGGTCTTAATTGTTTCAACTTTATTTTGTTCGAAAACCAAACATTCCGTCACAAACTTTTGAATATCCGATTTAAGGCCATCACAAAAAATTTCCTTCTTAACCATGTGGTAAGCTTTTAAAAATCCTAAGTGCACTCTTAAGGGAAAAGTGTGTAATTCATAAGAATATTTTGTTTTAGTTGGGAATTCTTACATAGGTATAGGCGATCTTTATACCATAACGAATCATTTTTCCAGCTAAATGTATTAGATGTACTGGGATCTTGTTGTAACATTTGAATGAGTGTCCACCCTCCTTCGTCATTCTTCCATTCATCCCTTGCTTCGTTTATCCAATCTGGTTGGATAATAGAAATCGCACAAAGCAATGCTTCCACATCCTCATCCTTTCTTGAGAGTGCATCTGCCACAACATTTTGCTTCCCCTTTTTATAGATAATTTCAAAGTCATAACCCAACATCTTTGTGACCCATTTTTGCTACTCTTCTGAAGATAATCTTTGTTCTAAAAAGTATTTAAGACTATAATGATCTATTTTTACCTTGAAGTGTCTACCCATTAGGTAGGGTCACCATTTCTTAAGTGCATGTAGTATTGCCAATGTTTCCTTCTCATAAATAGCTTTGTGTAAATACTTTCCTTTGATTGGACGACTTTTGAAAGCAATGGGTCTTTCTTCTTGCATTAAAACAACACCAATTCCATTTCTGAGGCATCACATTCCACAATAAAGGTTTTTGTGAAGTCTGGTGTAGATAAGACCGGTGCTTGGCACATTGTCTCTTTAAGATGTTCAAAGGCCTTTGTTGCTTCTGGAGTCCATGAAAATGCACCTTTCTTCAATAATGTTGTTAGAGGTGTTGCTATTCTCCCATAATTCTTAACAAACTTGCGATAATACCTTGTCAACCCGAGAAA
>APFE030229790.1:239539-252370 GCA_000404065.3 Pinus taeda
CATTACAAGATATGGTCAGATTCATTTCTTCTTTCTCTAGGGTTTGTTCTTGGTGTATATCCTCTTCTTTTGACGTTTCTTGTTCCTTTTCTTCCTCCTCTTCACAATCTATGTAAACTAATTTTTTCTCAACACACTTATGACCTTTATTGTATTTGTTATCACAACTGTAACAAATCCCTTTTGCTCTTTTTCCTTCCAATTGTTGTGGTGTCAACCTTGTGGGTTGTGGAAGGCTAGGGGAAACAACACTTCCATCTTTATAGTTATGAGTAGTAGGCTTACTTGTTGCCATAATTTTGCTTTCCATTTTTCTTGCCAACCTGAATGCCTTCTCCAATGAATCATGTTCCCAAAGGCAAACCTCATGTTGGATGTTATTCTTTAAAGTCCCTACGAACACATTAATCCTATGCTCCTCTGGAATATCTTTTACCCTTATATTCAATTTTTGGAAGTCCTCAATGTGTTCCATCATTGAACCCTTTTGTTTGAGATTTATCAATTGGCTAAAAAAAGTGTTGCTTTTTGTATCCTCATCATGTGCTATCATTTCTTCCGTAAAAATTGCCCATGTGTTTACGAGAGCAAAGTCATCGATACCATACAAACTGATTTGGTTCCAAATATAAAGTTGCAATGCGTACCTTTTGTGTGTTTTGCACATTATGGAGATCGAAATATAGCTCCATCTGTAGTATCCATGTTACGGGATCCTTGCCATCAAACTTCCTCATATCGATCTTTGGAACATGGTGCATTTTCAATTCAATGTTAAAGTCTATGAAATCATGATTAACATTTCTTTTGTTCTCAACGTGAGTTTCCTTTAGTACCCTTTCACCATTAGTAAACATTTCTTGTAGCAACTTTGTCAAATCTGTCTTCAAATCTTCCATTTTCGCTTCCACGTCATTCATCTTAGCTTCCACACCATTCATCTTAATTTCCATGCCTTTCTTTAAACCACCCATCTTATCTTCCATGCCATCCATCTTAACTTCCACGCCTTTCTATAAACCATCCATCTTAGCTTCTGTTACTTTTTGTGAGAGTGAATTTTGTTGCACTTGGTCTCGTAATTTTGATATATCATGTTGCATTTCTTCCTCTTCTTTATGAGTCATGCTAGAGCTTTCAGCTTGCTTACTAGGTGTTTCCATTTTCTTTCTTTAGGGCATCAATTAATGATAATTATGCTTCATTATTCCCTTTGAATTCCTTCAAACTAATTTTTCAAACCAAACTTATGCAAAATTTTAAAAAACTACACACATTTTTTCACTTTGTAGGAGCTCGATATTGAATCTAATGTATCTATGAAATCTCGGATTTGTGAAATGTGCTAGCCCTTTGAGTCCTCTTCACAACAACACTAGTATGATCGAAATTGGATTCTCCAAGAAAGCGTTATGCCCAATCTCCCAAGATGACCTGATTATACACTTTTTCAGTAAAGCGAACTTGTACAAAGTGCCACATGTCACCATTTCAACCTTAGGACCTAAAAATGATGCAAAGAAAACTAAAGTCCGTCCTCTTTCGGTAACTTCTTACGAAATTTTAATATGATACTCAAAGAGAAAGTTATGATGGTTTTCCCAAGGTCACTTATTTGGGATGTAATTCAGGAGCCTGCAAAAACCCTAACTTCCCTAGATCATATATGAGAAAATATAGCGAGAAAAGATCTGAAATTCAGACCGAGGATCATTGAGACTTCGGCTCAAATGGGTTTTTATAGTTATAGCAAAAATTCCACGATGACCTATTTGGAGTAGCGAAACCCTAGAATCCAAAGCTCTGATACCAAATGTTATGAACCAGCTCACAAAAAGATAGAAAATATAGACCAACGACTTAAAAAGCAGCCTATTCCAGGGGGAAACCTCCTTTACATTACACAAATGAACAATTCTTGGATGATACAAATGATTAAACCTCCTTTTTATATACAGGGGTCTAAGGGGTCACAATATAATCAAAGCCAACATAACAATAATAGTATAAGGGCATAACAATAACAATAGTGGGCTTCTTTCAAGTCTATCTGGCTTTAGGATCCCTCCTTCATCGAGCTGGTCACCAACTACTAGACACTAAACCCACCCTCATAATATCATACATGGGCTGAAGGATTTTTTCAAAACCTTCTTCAGCTCAAGAAGCTCACTATCAAATGGGCTAATGAAAAACAACAGAAGGATATCCATATCCTCCCCTCTGTGGAATCAACATTGGCGGACCTTAATGATGACAACAACATGGGTTTCATCTGTGCTGAAGCTAAATCAAATCTAATTGATCTGGAAAATAAAAGAGCAAAGTTCTTGAAGGAACGTGAGGAAACTTGGAGACTCAAGAGCCGTGCTATCTGGCTCAAAGCAGGAGATGAGAACACTAGGTACTTCCATAATTTCACCAAGGGAAGGAAAGCCTCCAATACTATCTAGAAACTATCCATCCCTGATGGAGGTATTGCAAAAACCTTCCACCAGGTCTCACAGCTGTGCATATCACACTTCCAATAGCTTTTTAAGGAACCTCCTAGCTCTAACCTTGCTAAGATCATCCGGGTCGCAGGGCATTTCCCCATATTTGTCAATCAGGATACGGCTGACAAGATCACTTCACCAATCACCAGAGATGAACTTGAAGGGACACTAAAATGGTTCCAGAAAGATAAAAGCCCTTGGCCGGATGGTTGGCCTATTGACTTTTACTTAGCTTTTTTTGACCTCATCGGGAATGGCCTTCTCAATGTTGTCGAAGAATGCAGGACTACTGGAAGAATGTATGAGGCCATCAACACCACCTTCATTGTTATCATTCTGAAATTGGACTCGCCTACATCCTTCAATGGTTTCCGTCCCATCTCACTCTGCAATACCTTATACAAAATCATCGCTAAGATCATAGCAAACCGACTTCGTCCCATTCTATCCCACCATATCTCCCCTGAGCAATTTTCTTTCCTCCATAACAAGCAGATCCATGAAGCCATAGGCACAACCCAGGAAGCCATTCATTATATAAAATCTAAGAATCTAAAAAGCACTATCCTCAAGATTGATCTCGCCAAGGCCTTTGACCGAGTAAACTGGCTCTTCATCAAGATGATCCTGATCCACTTAGGATTCCCTTTGGCATTCACAAACTAGATTATCCGCAGCATTAACACAACCTCCTTCAACATTTTGATAAATGGCTCGGCATCCCAATTCTTTCACGCTAAACGAGGGCTGAGGTAGGGGTGTCCTTTGTCTCCTCTTCTATTCCTTTTAGTGATGGAAGGTCTCAGTAGGCTCATTACCTCTGCAAAAAGGGAGGGCAAACTCAAAGGCCTAATAATGAACGAGCTCTACCATCTCACACACCTGCTTTTTGTTGATGATGTCTTGATATTCCTAGATGGTAGCATCAGGGACATGACCACCTTCCATGAGCTGCTAACCCTCTTTGAAAAAGTTACAGGCATGGCTGCTAATCAGACAAAATATATGATTACTCTGATCCATACTACCCCATAGGAAGTCAGAGCAGCGCAGCTGTACTTTCATTACCAACCATACAAACTCTCGGATGGTCTCAAATACTTGGGGTTCTGGATAAGACCCCACAGCTATCGGATTGCTGACTGGATTTGGTTAGTGATAAAATTTGAAAAGAGGTTGAAAATTTGGAACCATAGATTACTCTCAAGAGCAAGGAGACATGTCCTTATTAAATCTGTTCTGGAAGCCACCCTGGTATATTGGATGTCTCTCGCCTAGATCCCTCAGGGAATTCTCAGTCGCATACAACAGATATGCTGTCGATATCTATGGAATGGCCATAAGGAAGGTAGAACATTTGCTTGGGTAAGCTGGAAGCACATTGCCCTGCCAAAGAAATGGGGGGTGGGGGTTAAAAGATCTGCCTTATTTTGCCCAAGCCCTTGCAGCCAAGATGAGCTGGTCTCTTCTCACCATAAAAAACCTCTGGATGACTGTGACATATCATAAATATATTTGGCTGTAGTAGACTCTGGACTAGGTCCGTTCACAAGACTGGCCCCGTGGGGGGATTTCCATTGTATGGAAAGCAATATTACGAACAATGCCTTTCATTAGAGTTGGATTGGCATGGCACATCAACAATGGTACATATGTGTGCTTGGGTATCGATCCTTGGATAGGAGGGGGAAACATATATCTTTTGCCCCCATACCTATTACAACATCTTAAACTCCGGAACATCTTGACGATCGCTCAGATTGTCGATCATGAGCACATCTCCATATTTAGTCAACGTTGGCGATCAACTTAAGAGCTAAATATTCCTGTACATTGGCAGCACACATGGGAATTATATCTTGGGACACTGTTCGAAGCACATATAACCCTCAATTATGACCATGATGTATTAGTTTGGACACCTGCTCACCACAGGAAATACATTCCCAAACTGGGTTATACCCATCTTCTACAGACTCGTAAGCCATTGCATACTATCGAATGGTGGCAGCAGCTATGGCGATTGAAAGCTCCTCCACGGGCCTGTCTACTTATGTGCAATGTTTTAAGTAACAAAACACCCACAGGAGAAGCTCTTATGCACAGATCCATATACGGGCTGAGCTGGTGTATTCTATGCAAACAATAATCTGAATCAAACGAGCACCCATTCTTGCTCTGCCCATCTGTCACACAATTCTAGCAAGAGGTTACACATCAACTCTCAATGAGCAATGCATGGTAGGGCTCCTCAATTCTTCAAGCTTGGCACATATGGATTATAGTTCACCAGAGACAAAAAGGTCAATGTTTACCCCTAGTTATATGTTGGACCTTATGGCTCGCTCGAAATCACCTTATCTTCAAGAATGAGTCTGTCTGCTGGCCTCTACTCACTACCAAGGCAGTGGCAGTCTTCCATGATATCCCCAAAGAGAATCGACACCCACTCGGAAAATTTCGGGACCCAGTCGCATTGACAAATCACGGCTATGGGCCTTCTTTGACAGGGATGCACAATGCCATGGAAGTGGCGGAGGTTTCTATTTATACCTCTCAAATCAACATTTCTACAAAGTCCAATTAGGACTTGGGGAAGGAACAAATAACTATGTTGAGCTTATCACTCTCAGACATTTGCTTCACTTTGAACTTGCACATAATTGCACTTCCATACAGATCTTTGGAGACTCACAAATCATCATCAATTGGTTTAATACTAAAAATCATTGTTATGCTATATCCCTTCAAAATATTTTGGACGAAGTTTTCAATCTCAAAACAGGTTTTAATATGGTCTCTTGTGAACATATATACAGGGAACACAAAGAAGATGCTGAAAAGCTTTCCAAGGAGGGCTCGCTACTTCCCCAAGGCTTGTGGATAATCGTTGAACAACAAGATACAAAGATCTATCAGTATCATCACAGGCCATACATAGATTGGGAATACCATAGGGTGGAAAGGCCCTAAATATTTTAGTTTATTTTGAGTTACTGCATAGCCACAAACAATATGTATATATTTATATTTTTTGTTGTTAAAGAGACAAGAATTTCTGCATTTTGATACTGGAAATGGCAAGGCCATAATTTTGCTTACAGCTAATTATTGTACAAAGGTCCATATGATCTTCAGATACTGCATATGCCAACAGGTATCTACTACATGTAATTTTTCCACATAAAGAAAGATTACGATTTTTCCTTTGGAAAAAATAGTGGGCTTCTATGGGGCACACTAGTAACAATATGGGGACAATAGGGGCACAATAATAACAATAAGGGCTACAATGACAATAGTAATGGGGGAATCACTAGTATTATAGGGACCTAACAAATGGAGTTTGCGTTGCAAGGAGGGTGTAATTCAACCAATTTCCTCCTCGAGATTTGGGCATTTTACCCAATTTTTCACACAACTACTTTGCAACTCCATTGAGTTCAACCAATTGGCCCATGAAAATTGTCAATTCAACATCCTCCATTTGAATTCCTTTATGGAATTTAACTAGAAATTGGGGATTTTACCTAATTCCACTCAATTCTCAAAATTCACCCAATTTTTTCATGGGTCAACTCTAAAAACACATATTCAATGGAGTTAAGGCCTATGTGTGCCTAGCATATACCCAATCTGAGAAAATTATGTATCTCCTCCCTGGTTAATAAATTGTGAGTACCTTTTCCAAATTCCCCTTGAGGAAATGTTGTTAATCACTTCACAATCATCCTTTCAAAATTTTACCTCTGCAAGCTTCTTTTTCAACATGCTACATTTGGTCCATGTGGGGCAGATGTTTAACATGTAGCTCTGATACTAATTTCTGATATACCCATCTACCCCTATGTCTGCTAGGATGGAGGGGCATTGGAAATTTGTCTCAAATCTCCTTCACTGCACCATACCATACAGTGACTTGCCCTGTCATATAATAAAACATTGTACATAGAAACAAATAAGCAAACACATGTAGTTAAGAGGAAAACATTGCAGATTTGTAATACTTATAAATAATTATCATTCTTGACATTTTCAACAATAATTACATAAAATAACACATCGTAGAGAGAAAAACGGACACATGTATATTATATAAAGATTATACAACAATTGGTTGCTGATGTCGAATGTCCATCCCAACCATAGGCATTGTTGTACCAAATATTTTTGTAACTAGCCACCCACATCCTAGGACTATGAGTAAAAAAGGACTCATAAGCTCTCTCATTCAACCTAAATTTCCCATTTATTACACGACCTTCTCACTGACCCAACCATCCCAAATCACTAGCTCTCTTTCCCCCTTAGCCTACACAACCCAAATAGTGGATCTCATTCATTCCAATGCAGTCCCTTGATGCATCACACCTCTTTCCTGGCCTCCATCATAATCTTCCTAGGAAATCTCAATGTTGGGATCCAAAGGGACTCTCCTTGGGAAATTTGACAACATAGTTATACGAAGGTACCATTTCGCTTTAGTTATAGGTTTTGCTCTCCTCCTTGTAGTTCATACCACATTAAAAATTTTGATAGAATCATGGCAAGAATGAGCATGAGACTCCCCATCAACTCCCTAATGCAAGGATTATGTTTGCATGTCTTTGACTTGCCACTTTAAGAAGTCTTTCCAACTACCTTAGCCCACATTCCAAGGTTGACATGTCTTTAGTATAAGTTAAGATAAGGTACTTTGGCTTATAATAAAATATTATTATCTCTAAGCTTTGGCCCCTTTGGGACCCCTTAGCCTCGTCTCAATCCTCTCTTATGGAGTCATAGTCTCCCATCATTTTTATCCCCTTCGTCTCTCAACCAATGACATATTTTCTTTTTTTATTAATAACACTTTTCCTAGTCATTGGCCATTCTTTTAGGCTTGTAGGCTAAATCACATATCTACATTGCATTACATTTTTTAGGATCAAAGCTAGGGTGTTACAATTAACTTCTCATTGGTTTTCGTGAAAAAATTACAACCAAAAGTGATTTCCAAGAGAGAAAATGTTTGACTCATTGAACAATTAACATTGTTAATTATGTCTTAAATGACCTTTGATTTTAATCTTATTTGGGATACTTCTTGGGGTGACAATTACACATGTATCACCTCACTCCTTATCACTAAACCCCACACCTATGAACTTGTTATGATTAACTTCATTATTTCACTTAGGTATTTTCTTTGAATGGAGAGCTACACTTATAGCCTATTACAACTCTACCATGCCATAACTCTATCCATGGTTAAAGAAAGACACCATGTTATGGTAAATTTGGGAATGATCTTGAACATAAAATCTAAAGAAACAAAAGTGATTTTGAGGTTTTTAAACACTTTAATTTAAATACTTGTCGCATTTCAGCATCAAAGATTGTTCTTTAACTCCATATCATTCTAGAGAGCTTTTGACGTGGCGACTTCATTTAGTAGTCCAAGGTTGTTATGAGGTGCTCAAAGGTAGAGGTCAAATGTGTGAGTTATTTATGACATCACCTTAACACATTGATATGTAAACTAAAGCCTACCTTATACTCTCCTTAAACTTTGCCAAATGTTGTATGTACCTAATACCTTATGGTAACTATAAGGATCCCTCAAGGTAGTGGTTTTATATAAGCCATATATACCACTACCCACACACATATATACATGGGCGAAAGGCCACCTTGAGGTTCTTCTTGAGGCCTACGATAGTTATAACCATCCTTTAGCTAAGCAACCACACAAGAAGGGGCATTTCTACGTTATCAAATTGACTTAGAAATTGCACATGACCTCATTTGCACCTGCTTGGAGTTTTTTAACATGGATCTTAACATCAATACAAGTTCAACCATCTCAAACTTAGCATGGGACACATCTATAACCTCATAGTAGTTTACTTACTCAAAACTTTGCTAAGGGGTACTTTAGTTGAATGAAGAGCTACACAAAAGTTAGTTTATCATAATTGTACCTACAATGAAGGAATGATACCTGACCACCTGAAGTTAAGCTTCGAAGGTTTTTGAACAAAGAAACCTTAATATAAATAGAATGTTGATTATGAGGATTTCAACAACTTAATATGGAGAGTTGTGAGACTTGAGCCTCACAAATTGTTTTATAACTCTATATCTGCCCATAATGGTAAGGAAGGATGAATTTCTCTTCAATAACCAAGGTTCCATTCCCATGAGGGCCATATCTAAGAACTAAAGACAACAATGCAAAGATTTAGAGGTAGTGGTTGAGTGTGCATTTCAAACACAACGCAATCCTTTCCCACATCAGTATGGACGAATGTTGACCCATGGTCTCCTCAACATCTTCCAAATGACATATTTACTCATTACCTTAAGGTAGCCATGGGTACCCTAGTAGCGTGTGAGGCACACATAATGTTGACAACACATAGAAATTTGGATTAAAGCCTACCCATGTTATCCTTAAGGCCCACAAAAATAAGAAAGGAATATCATATAACTAATTGGTAATGCTGATACTCTTACACGAGAGATGTGTAAGGTTCAAATCTCCCTTCCATGTCTTTTTGGCATTGAAGTGATTATTATGGCTAAGGCCATAATTATTTGGTGTTAAAAATATTATGGCCACATCCATGGGCCATCAATTTCTTCTAGGACTTGTGTTGAGCCTCACAATAGCTTCTTTTTGTTTTATTCTTTTTTGACCATCATAATCACTCAATGGGCATCAAATCATAGGATCTATGGCATGGCAGGTGTCTTGTATTTCATAAGTTGATAATGTTCTTTATTATCAGTGTAATATTTGCTTTAGCTACCGAATTGGGATGATTATGCAACTATTGTATAATTCTGCAACCAAGTCCATGGTTTGATAGGTTCCAAGGTGCCAACTAGAGAGAGAAATATATGGAAAGGTGTTGATCAATGCACTCAATGATTCCCTACTACCTTCATGAACTAGATTGATAAACTAAGCTTCCAGTTATGTGGGCAAGGATAAAGTCAACTCTGTCAGCTATAACAGGAAAGCGAGGAACGAGATATATGCCTCATTATTTGCTTTGTTAATAGAAAATCATGAACGAAATTTGTGATATTATCTTTTCATAATTGATTTTATCATTCTATTAGCAAGGTTAGGCATATAGCTCTGAACATTTAATGATAAGGGCTTTATAAAAAGACCTCGCAACACACAAAAACACAGTGATGTTTTTATGTGACAGTGAAGACTTAAAACTCTTTTTTTAATATTCATATGAAGAACCTTTTCGTTTCCATGTGTGATTGACTATTTAATAGATAACATGATTACTTGCTTCTCGTCGAGGGCCCCCTCGAGCAGTAAGGATTCTTGATCGTTTTCAGTACATATAATTTTTGTATAATTTCATAAGCTTTATGTTCTGTTCAATTGAGTAGATGCGTTTTTAATTTCTTTCAGATTCAAATTATGATTATTTTACTAATCATCTCTTTTGTTTATATATGCACATGAATTAAGTTTAACAATAGTGATAACAATAGTGTGAGTTTGTACCTAGAGTAAAACAGAGGATTTGTTTGCAGGTTATATTTCAAGCATGAGTGATTTATAAGTAATGAGAAAGCGTGAACATATTTAAGCAGATATTCAATTTATTTTGGTTTTTCATGCAAGAGTGTGTTATATTAATAGATGAGTTGATTCTTACAGAGCATATTTTAGATATATAGCAGAGAGTGTGTTTGTTTTATGAATTAAATTTCATTTTACAAGTGTGAGATTGATTTATAAGTCCGATATTTTTATTGGTTATGTGGATTTCATAATTAAATACAATTTTTATAAGAGTGCAATTAATTTTCATATACAATAAGTGTGGGATTGATTTACTTATATGCAGAGTTGTGAGATTTTCTTTTGAAGCAGAGTGTGAGATTTTTCATAAGTAGTCTTCAGTAAAAGAGTGTGACCATTTTATTTTCTAGGAAAAATTTATGTTCTCATGTGCATTTCAATAACTTAATTTAGAATTTATATTTCGATAACTCAACTTAATTTAGAATTGGTGTGAATAATTAAAGACTTCTAGTATATACAATACACTTACACTTCATCAGCTTAGTAGCCCTGGACAATAATTTATGCAAATAATTTAAGGTTAATTAAATTACCAAATATTTTGGCATCGCTGTCAGGGAAGTGTAATTAGGAGTCTTTTCTTTTTATTTAAAAAAAATGATATGCATAGGGGAATATATTCTAGAGGTAGATTTGTAGGTAGATGTAGAAGTTTTATTCCAACATCATCACTCACCCCACCACGACCTCGTCGTGCCACAGCACCCACTCAAACTCATATTCCATCATTTGTAGGCAAACATAAACTTCCTGAGGTACTTAGATCTGAAATCCAACCTAGAGATTCACCAACCTCATCAACCGAAGCAGTAATAGAAGAAGAAGATCCTACATCCCCAGTAGAAGGAGTAGTTTTCCTATCTTCAATTGGAGAAATATTTTTAGGACAAGAGCTAGAGATCCCTAGTGAAGAAGAAGAGGAAGAAACTTATATAACTTACCATTGATAGAAGAACTAGAACTAGAAGAGCCAGAAGAAGAATTGGAAAACCTAATTTTGGAACCCTATATTAGTTCTAAAGGATCTACAATGGCTAGAGAAGTGGAAGGATGGGTAAATAATATTAATGGTGAACAACCTAGGATTGGAGGAGGAAGAGGAGGAAATAGAGATGGGGGAATAGGGAGAGGAGGAGGTAGAGGAGATCCAAAACCCTTTGGATTTTATTTATCCTCGATGAAAATACACCAACTACAATGAAAAACATCTCACCCTCCACCCTTCCAAATTTTCATGGATTAAGAAGTGAGGATCCTGAAACATTTATCTTTGAGTTTGAAGTTGATCCGGATTTAAACAGGAACGCAATAGATTACGAAGATAACCATAAATACAGAGATGTGATAACCATAAATAAAGAGATGCAGCGGAAATAATACTTCATTTCATTAATAGAAAATACCGAAATATGCTTACAACCAGAATTGGAAATAAACCAGCTAGGGCGATGGTAGCTAAATCTCTGAGAAGAGATGTGGTGGCTACATGCCTCTGAACTGTTCCGAACTGTATTACAATGAGGCTCGAAGGCCTATTTATTGTTGAGAAACAATGGAAAACCCTTCACATTCCAAAACCTAACCCTAGAAGATGAAACGCCAAATTGTGGGCCCCATTTTGGGTAAATTTGGTACATCAATTTCCTGGAGTCGTAACTTTGGCATACGATCTCCGTTTGACGCGTATGATAGCTCGTTAGAAATATCTATATGAGAACTACCACTTTGGGAAGGGAAACATCGGTCCATGGACCCATGTTGCCCCCAAATTTCCCAAAAAACATCGTTTAGGGCCTCAAAACGGCTTCAGAAGTTCAGGACCCAAAAAAACTGCTAAAAATAGTAAATTGTGCTACAATTACGGAAACTGGAAAACTGAAAGAGACAGTTGTGGGGGTCCAAATGGGATAGTTGGGTGGCCACCAACATCCACCTGGATCATTCCTCCCCCCTTAGGAAGCAATGGTTCCTCCTTGAGATGAGGAAGCTTCTGCTAAGCTGGTATCTGGTGAGCTGTTCTGTAATCTCTGATGTGTCCAGTAATGGTGGGAAGCATGGTCGATGATGGTCCATATTGAACACTCGGTGCAGGCGAAGGAATGGAGGAATGTTGTGCTTCAAAGCATTGTTGCCCGTAGCCTTGTACTGGTGTAAGGACCATGTCGGAGTGGTCTGAGTTTCTGATGGGTTCTGGTAAGGCGTTCTTTCTGTCGATGCAACCAGACTTTGTTGCCCACCTGAAACTTGTGTGGTACCCTTGTGGTTGAGGAGAAGTTGTTGCTGTGTTTTGTCATGACTGTATCCTTTTGCTGTTGCTGCTGCTGCGTGGAGGAACCCTTTGCGGTGGTCATGGATGTAGCAACGATCTTCCCCTTACTTTGGGAGTGAACCATACAGATGAATTTCCTGGTCTGCGATATGAGCTTGCTGCCTTTCTTAGAGTGATCAAAGAGGTGGCAGTACGTGGGGCTATCTCTGGTATCCTGTATAATGAATTACTCAAAGAAATAATGACAACACGACGCCTTGACTCATACAGAGCATGTCGCCTCCACAAGTATGGCTGGCCTAATAATACATCACAAACATCCAAAGGTGTAACATCACACAATACCTCGTCTGTAAATGGTTTGATGCTGTAGGGAAGGCGGCACTGCTGGCGAACTTTGAGATCTCGTCCTTCATGAAGCCACCCGATACTGTACGGCTGCGGGTGTGGTGTAGTCGGTAGGC
>APFE030229790.1:253365-275016 GCA_000404065.3 Pinus taeda
CTTGAAAATTCATGAACAGAAAAATAACCCTCTAGCAGATTTAACCATTTATCTACAACATCTGCGTCTATTTTACCCTCGAAGATGGGGATTTCAAAATTCACTTGTACCTTAAAGGGCGTTTCGTTTCCAGAGTAGCTGTTGGAAGCCAATGCGTCACCTCTATGTAGCTGCTGAAGGATCTGCACAAAACTGTCCATCATCGCGTTCCGTTGTCGCTCGAGGGCTTCTTCGAGCAAGATTTTGATAGGATCTCCTGCCCCCTCGTCTTTCTTCTCATCCGCCATAGGAGGCCGTCGGGATTTTCGAGGCTGGTCTTGCAAAGGTTCGACCAGTTCAAGCCCAAACTCCTTATATCTCGACCTCATTGGGGATATGCAAAGAAAAACAGAGAAAAAGCAAACCGCTCTGATACCATTGATCCAGACTTAAACAGGAACGCAATAGATTACGGAGATAACCATAAATACAGATATGTGATAACCATAAATAAAGAGATGCAGCAGAAATAATACTTCATTTCATTAATAGAAAATACCGAAATATGCTTCAACCAGAATTGGAAATAAACTAGCTAGGGCGATGGTAGCTAATCTCTGAGAAGAGATGTGCGGCTACATGCCTCTGAACTATTCTGAACTGTATTACAATGAGGCTCGAAGGCCTATTTATTGTTGAGAAACAATGGAAAACCCTTCACATTCCAAAACCTACCCCTAGAAGATGAAACGCCAAATTGTGGGGCCCGTTTTGGGTAAATTGGTACATCAATTTCCCGAGGTCGTAACTTTGGCATACGATCTCCGTTTGATGCGTATGATAGTTCGTTAGAAAGATCTATCCGAGAACTACCACTTTGGGAAGGACAACATCGGTCCATGGACCTATGTTGCCCCCATATTTCCCAAAAAACGTCGTTTAGGGCCTCAAAACGGCTCCGGAAGTTCAGGACCCGAAAAAACTACTAAAAATAGTAAATTGTGCTGCAATTACGGAAAATGAAAAACTGAAATAGACAGTTGCGGGGGTCCAAATGTGATAGGTGGGTGGCCACCAACATCCACCTGGATCAGAAGTCTTGTGTAGATCTTATGATTACTTGCTCAACCCTCAAAAGTTGAAATTGTTTCCAACAACTCTTAGGGATGCAACATTAAAATTGTTCATGGGCTTAGGAAGCACATTCTATAAGAACATGGGAAGAAATGAAAACTACATTCTCAGAGAAATATAAGGATTATTGTATGCCCCATAATCTTAAGGATGACTTTTTTAAAATGATGTAGAAAGAAGATGAAAATCTTGAAGATTTCATTGAAAGATTTGCGTATAATGTTAAAAGGGCTAAAATACATGAACTAGATGAAGAAACTCTGAAAGCACTCTTATTAAAATCCATCAGAGATGAGTGGATTGAT
Organism: Pinus taeda; assembly: GCA_000404065.3. NCBI lineage: Eukaryota > Viridiplantae > Streptophyta > Pinopsida > Pinales > Pinaceae > Pinus > Pinus taeda. The sequence goes on from APFE030229790.1 coordinate 254,784, forward strand.
ATTCTCAATTTGATGGGTAAGGGAGATATTTCTCAGTTGTCATTTGGAGAAATTTGTGAGTTATGCATACACATTTCAAGAGGTAAGTCAAGAACTGGGAAAAATCTAAAGAGATCCTCTCATGTCTAGGATTAATAAATTTGCAGGTCAGACTTTAAGTAGGGCTAAATTAGGCAATTTGCTTGACAATTTTAAAATAGACATTCTGGGAAGTCTTAGTGAACAAATAGATACCCTTAAAGTGCAAAACAAGCAAAATGCTGAAATAGCTGCATTGTCAATCTTTTGTCCCAAATGTAGAAAGAAACATGCTTTGAGAGAATTCCCTCTTGACTTAAAAAGTGTATACACATGTGTTATATGTGCAAAAAATAAAGATACAAAAGAATGTCCTTTAATACCGGGTCTTAAAGATGTTATGAAATAATACCAAATCTAGTAGATCCCCTTTGTTTTATTGCTAAGAGACCATGGCAAAATTCACAACCAAATATGACTCAGGGATTTAACACTTAAGCATTTGCACAACATTCACAAAACAATTGGATTGCACCCATGTCTTAGAAATCTTGGCCTCAACCTTAGGCACAAGGATGGCAAAATCCTTATGGAAAATATCCTCAATATCAACAACCTTACCCTGTTTTTCCACCACAATATTTTCCTCAACATGTTCAACTAACTCAACCTTAGAATCTGAATCCACAACTTTCATTACCATTCTCGCAAAGACCAAATCAATTGCCTGCTCAACCACTTCCAAATCCAAATAATAATAAAAATTCACAACCTATTCACAATATGGAAGGACAAAATTTCCAAACCTACATGATAACTCCACTAGATCTAAACAATGTCCAACTTAGATCTGGTATTGTATTGGAAAAGAAGTCCCCATCAGTTGTTATTCTAGAATCTGAAAAGGAGAAACTCTCTGAAAAAGAGAAATCTCTTAGTCAAGAAGAAAATTATCAAAAACAAACCACCCCTATACATTCTGATGATATTCCAATAAACTCAACTCCTATAATAGAACAACCTTCAATATCTGTCCAAACATCACCTTTTCCTCAGAGATAAAAAATTGATAAAGGGGTAGAAAAACATATTTTATTGCTTGATTATGATATGATAGATGAACTGAGGAATGTTTATATAAAATTCCCTTTGCTACAAGCCATTAAGGAAATACCAAATTTTGCAATGACAATTAGGGAGTTAAGCATTCAAAAACTAAGAAGGAAAAGAAAAGAATTCAACTAGTTGGAAAAATTGTAGACATCGTGATGGGTTAAACAACCATTCAGAAATACCTTGATCCAAGAAGTCCCATTATGAAAACACATATAAATGGTATTTGAAATTCCAAATACATTGATTGATTTAGGAGCAACTATAAACATCACGAATAAACAAATTATGAATAAATTGAAACTTCCTAATCTTCAATATACACCTACATTGTTGCAATTAGAAGACATATCTGCTATTAAACTTGATGGTGTATTAGAAGACATACTTGTATCCTTAGATTCTTGGGAGTATCCTGCTGATTTTATGATTCTAACACCCAAGAGTAATTTAGGAGGACATCCATTGATTCTAGGAAGACCATGGTTAGCTACAACTGATGCTTTTATAAGTTGTAGATCTCGTGATATGTTTATTTTTTATGGAGGTTCAACAAAGAAATTCATATTATGTCCTCCTACAAAAACAACAATAAAAGTAGAAAGTGAAGAATGGATAGATGATGATATTGATATACGATTAATCTTTATTACTTCACAAATAGATGAAGAAGATCAAATTTTGAATTTAATGGAAAATAATGAGTCTTCGTCATATTGTGAATCTAATCAAAATTTTCAGGAACAATGCAATATTGAATATTTATCATCTCGTCAATTATATTTACATTCTATGGAAAATTTTGGCAACTTTCCAATAGAAATATTCCCATAAAAAACCTTGAATATCATTAATAATCTGGAAGAATTTCAAAAGAAAGACTAAATAAAGATGTTACAAGAACATTTCTCTGCTTATGCATGGGAACACACTCACATGAAAAGGAATTGATCCGAATACTTGTATACATCATATTTCCATTGAAAAAATGCTAAACCAATCAGACAACCTGAGAGAAGAATGAATCTAAATTTGAGAGAAATTGTTAAAGAGGAATTATAAAAGTTGTTAAATGTGAATTTCATTTATCCAATATTAGATAGCAAGTGGGTTTCACCATTGGTAATTGTTCCTAAAAAGAATGGAAAATGGAGAGTATGCATTAACTATAGGGAATTGAATAAAGCTACTTTAAAAGATCATTTTCCACTTCCTTTCATAGATAAAGTTTTAGACACATTGGTAGGAAATAAATATCTCTCATTTCTAGATGGTTTTAGTGGATATACCCAGATCCATGTAGCTCCAGAAGATTAAGATAAAACACTTTTACCTGTCCATGGGGAACCTATGCCTACCAAGTACTTCCTTTTGGGTTGTGTAATGCACCTGCAACATTCTAAAGGGTAGTTTTAGGAATTTTTATGATCTAATTCACAATTGTGTGGAAGTTTACATGGATGATTTTACTGTCTATGGAAATTCTTTTGAAGAAGCTCTTGAAAATTTGGAAAAGGTTCTCATTAGATGTAAGGAAGCAAATCTCTCATTAAGCCATGAAAAATGTTTTATGATGTTTACTAAGGGGATTGTTTTAGGACACCATATTTCAGGGAATGGAATTAGAGTGAACACATCTAAAGTGGAAGTTACTTCTAAGTTATCAATTCTAACTTGTCAACGAGATGTTAAAAGTTTTTTTGGTTTTACTGGTTACTATAGAAGATTCATAGAAAACTTTACAAAAATTGCTTCTCCACTTTTCAAATTTCTCACAAAAGATTGTGAATTCAATTGGAATTCTGATTGCCAAAAAGCTTTTGAAACATTGAAAGAAAATATTTCTGAAGCACCCATTCTAAGAGGGCCGAACTGGAAATTACCTTTTCACATTTCAACCGATGCTTCAGATACAACATTAGGATCCGTATTAGGACAAAAAGATTTAACTCCTTATACCATTTACTATACCAGTAAAAATTTGACTCCTGCAGAGTTAAATTATACTGTAACAGCAAAGTTAAATTATACTGTAACAGAAAATGAGTTTTTAGTTGTTGTCCATGCCATTAATAATTTCAGACATTGCATCAATGGTTACGAAACCTTTGTATATATAGATCATTTTGCAATTAGGTACTTAATGAATAAACTAATTACTAATGACAGAATTACAAGAGGGTTATTATTGTTACAAGAATTCAATATTACTATTTTGGATCGACCTAGGAAACAAAATAGAGTTGTTGACTTTCTATCTAGGATTCAAAATGATAATAATGATGTACCTGTAGAAGACAATTTTCCTCATGAATATCTTTTTGCAGTATCTATTAAATCTCCTTGGTTTGTAAATATTGCTAACTATTTGGCTACAAGGAAGCTACCATTATATTTGTCTCCTCGAGAGAAAAGAAAAGTAATTCAAATTAGTGCATCTTACTCATGGACAAATGGAGAATTGTACAAAATAAGGCCATATCTGATTATTCGAAGACGTGTTAGAGAAGATGAAGTACCAAAGATATTAAAGTCTTGCCATGATGAACCATGTGGAGGACACTTCACTGATAACAAAACTGCTTACAAAATCCTTCTCTTAGGATATTATTGGCCTTCCCTTTTCAAGGATGCCAAAGAATATGTAAAGAGATGTGATAGTTGTCAAAGAATGGGGAAGCATGTTCCCTCTGGTGAAATGCCTCTGCAACCTCAGGCACTCATTGAACCTTTTGAGAAATGGGCTATGGATTTTGTTGGTCCAATTATTCCACCATCCAGACAAAAAAGGTACATTCTTGTTTGCACTGATTATGTTACAAAATGGGTAGAAGCTAACAAACTTTCTTTTGCTATTGAAAATGTTGTAGTTTCATTTCTTTTCGAGGATATTTTTACTTGTTTTGGTGTCCCAAGGGAAATTGTGATAGATCAAGGTACTCAATTTACATCCAAGTTGGTACAAAAGATAATGAAGGAATATAAAATCAAACATTAGAAGTCCACTCCATATCATCCACAAGCAAATGGATAGGTGGAATCCACCAATAAAGTAATTGAAGAAATTCTTACCAAGATTGCGCATCTGCATAGAAGAGAGTGGGCAGAAAAGCTTCCAGAAGCTTTATGGGCATACCGTACCACATGGAGAAACGCTACAAGACATACTCCCTATGAAATTTTTTATGGGAAGCAAGTCTTATTTCCTATTGAGTTCCAAGTAAAGACCTTCAAGACAACAATTAAATTGGGTCTTGATCTGTCTGAAGCACATAAACAAAGAATGGAACAGCTGAATGAACTAGATGAGATAAGACAAGATGTTATTCAAAGAACCAACATAGTTCAACAACAAAGATCCAGGTGGCATGACAAGTACATAAAAGAAAGAAAATTTCAGCCAGGAGATTGGGCATTACCTTTTGACTCAAAGTTTAAAGATTTTCAAGGAAAATTTCAAACTCATTGGCTTGGGCCTTATGAGATTGAAACTGTCTTTGATAATGGTGCAGTCAGGATCATAACCATTAATGAAGAAAGAGTGACCTTCCTTGTAAATGGTCATTGATTGAAAATTTATCATAAGCCATTAACAAAGGAAGAAATGTTAAAAATCTACAAGACAATATTGATTTGAAGATGATTAGGAAGGATTTTCCTTCCTCTCCAACTTGATTTGTAAATCTTTTTGTTTTCTAAAAAAATAAAAAATTGTATAAACAACCAACTTTGTTGGCATCTTTATACAGAAAATTTAGGATGAAACCATGAATTCTTGGCACCTTGGATTTTCTTTTTAAACCCTGTTCTAATCCCATTTTCTTTATATCCCTCTTTTTCTTTTTAGAATAAGTAGCTACAGAATTGTTGAGAATATGCAGCTTTGACAAAATTCTACAGCTGATATTGATAGGAATCACTGACTGGGATAATTGAAGATTTTAGCAGAAGGGAATGATCAAGCCTACAATTGAAAGCACCTCAGGACAATTAAAAAGGAATAATCAAGTATTAGAATAAAAAACTTGAAGGTATGTAAATAATGGATTTAATAATAAAGGTAAAAACATTAGATTATGAAATAATATAGACGTTGTACCGCCATTTGAAATAATGATTACAGTTCTAACTTCAGACTGAGTTATGAATATCATGTCGTATCAATGAATTTAGTCAAAAAAGCCCATTTGCCATTCATCAATACACAAACACTTCATTTTCGAAACCCTGTTTCATTGATAATTCTGCTCACTCATATCCATTCATACTTTGTTTTCTCAAGAGCCGTTCTACTCATTTCCATTTACCATTTCACTCTCGTCCATACTCATATTTCCAAAACTGATATCATTCTAAAACCATGTCAAAGAAGCAATTGTGGAGTAAAACTTCACCAACATGGGAGTCATTGTTAGAACAGAGCCGAATGGAAAGAATTTTATGGAAGGGTAGCCACAAGTTAAACAAATGCTACAACAACCATAGTTGTTGGATTTTATAGAAAAATTCGATGGCTGTGATAGAGAGGTAACCAAATAATTTGCCCGAGCCTTTGATGGAACTAAAGAAGAAATCTGGGACATCAAAATAGTGGTGACAAACTCCTTCATGGCCAAGGTAACTGGACTACCCAGGGTTGGCGAGAGGTGGTTCAAAAACAGGGGAATTGAAGGGAATGAATGGAAGGCATCTCTAAAGAACCCAGGTATGGACCTATCGTTTTTAAAAAGGGTATTCCAAGCAAAACTCTCAAAATTAAATGGAGGAATTTACTATTATTTATTCAGAAGTTCATTACTTGTGAAGGTATATTTGGTAGACGATTTTTCTACCATTTTCATTTGATGATGCACTTTCTTGAAGGAAATGAAATCAATTTACCTTATTTTCTACTTAATAGTTTGAGGAAGATGTCTGGTAATACTCAAAGAAAAATACAGTTAATTGAAAATACTATGTATCATCACGGTCTTGTAAAAATGCTTATTGAAGTCCATCTTGAGAGTTTAGGAGATAACTGGGAGAGTCTTCTAATCATAAATCATTTTAAGGATATAGATCAAGAAGAACCTAGTAGCAGTAAGGTAAAGAGAAGCAGAAGAAAATTGTCTGAAAAACCCTACTGATAATCCACTTCTACAACCAGAGCAACATTAAGAAGATGAAATTCCTCTTGTAAATGTTTTAGAAAACATAAAAAAGAAAAGTGTTAGAAGAAAGAAAGCTAGTGAAAAAGAAGAAAATACACCCAAAAAGAAATAAGAGGAAATGGAACAACAAAGAATGAACAAGCAACATATCAAAAGAAAACTCCTCTTACTAAAAATTCATCTACTATTAGGAGAAGTGCGAGACTCAACAAATCAACAAAGGAATCATCTCAACAATATATAGAGTTTGTCAATTTGGAGGAAGATGAAGAACTGAAGATTCCATCGCCTATAGTTCCATCACCAATTTTATTACCAACTTTATCACCAATTTCATCACTAATTGCTAATATACTGAGAAGAACACCAGAGCTTGACCCAGTCCAGAAGGAGACATATGACTACATTGAGTCTCTGGAGAAGAAAGCTACAGAAAAGGCCACTGCATCCTCAAATCAAGAAATTCAGTCTGATAGTCCACAAGAACCTCCTATTGTGAATACTCTCAAACAATAAATTTTTGAATTGGAGACGCTAAACAGACACTAAAAATAGGAACATGAAACATTGAAAGTGCCTAATGAAATACAAATGACTCAAAATGAAAACATTCTCTTACATCTTGCTCTGTGGTATGATAAGAATAAAAAGCTAAAATAAAAGAACAAGTCTCTTAAGAGGAAGGTCATAAGTTTGAAATATAAAATTCTGATGAAGAAGCCTAGGATGGCAGTTGCTAAGAAGAAGGTAAAGAAAACAAATTTGGATGTTCTAGCTCAAGTTTCTGAAGGAGTGCAGTGACAGAGAAAGACTATCAATTTTGAGTTTTTGGATGAGGACATGCAATGACCTCCATGTGGGGGAATGTTGAGCCTCACAATTGCTTCTTTTTTATACCCTTTTTCACCTATTTTATTCTTCTTTTACCATCATTATCACTCAATGGGCATTAAATCACAAGATTTATGGCATGGCAGGTATATAATTTGGTGGCAATCCCGAGGAGGGACACGTAGCAACGAACGTTTAACTCTTGTTGTTTTTCAAATTAAACAATGGCAGGGTTTTGGTGTGAGGTTTTAATGCAATTTATGTTTTCGGCCTACCCTTTGTACTGGCCTTGGGTTTGCAACCGCGGCCTACCACACCTGCTGAGGGTTTTTAGAATTCATTCTTGCATTTGCCATGGTCTGGTTCGGCTTTGTGGGTGTGTTGTGCCTTTGCTTGGTTCTTGTGATGGTTGGTAAGCATTGTGCCTTGTTTGTCCCATATGGTGGTTTGTTAGTGCTATGCCTTGCTTGTTCCGGGTGGTAGTTTGTTAGCGTTGTGCCTTTGCTTGCTCCTTGTGGTGGTTTACTTCGTTGGTTCTTGGAGGTTTTCAGGTCGATTTTCCACCTGCAAGTTGTTTCATCTCTATCACCATCTCATGCTTTGTCTCTACTCTGTTTGTGATGATTGTTTTCTTGATTTTGGGTCTGGTGATGATTTGGCTCTATGTAACCACATGTTCTTTCCTTACTACTGCAGTGGACGGCTTAACGAACTCGATTTCATGTAATTACTTGTTCCAATTTCATTTCCTCCTTTCGTTTTTAAGTCTCTAACCCTTTGGCTCCTTGGTAAGCAGACGAGTCTCTCTTATGGCGTTCCCGTTGGGAGAAACCCTCTAGCTCCTTGGTGAGCATACGAATCTCTCTTATGGCGTTCCTATTGGGAGAAACCCTTTGGCGAGAGTCTCGGTTCTTGTTCTCTGTTGCGGAGTCAGACCTTCTCCAGGTAAATTCCCTCTCCCTTCTTAGTTAATTTGTTCACTGTGTTGTTGGTCTTGTTGGCCCTACTTAACTGCTGCCTTGTTTTTGTGGTGTTGTGTAGGTCGTTCCTAGGGAACTCTGCTCCACGGCCTCATCCTTGGGAGTTTTCACAAGCTTGGGGAAAATATGGGTAGGGTCTTTCTGTGGCTGTATCTTTCCTTTGCTTACTCTATCTTTAGTTGGGTATAACCCTTGGGGTTTCGCTTCCTTTGTGTATTTGTGTAGTTTCAGGGGTTTTCATGCCCTCACTGTTTGACTAGTATTTGTGTAGTTTTAGGGGTTTTCAAGCCCTCGCTATTTGACTAGTCTGGGCTTGTGAATTGTAGTTTTTGGTTTTCATGGGTTTCGGAACCCTCCACGGTTTTTGGGTTATATAATTTGTACAATGAACTGTTAAATTGGAAATGAAATGAATGCACATGTATGCTTGAATGTTGAATATAAAAGTACCTAGTTTTTTGTCGAGGAAAGAAAAAAATGTATTGTCTATGTTGGCTTTGCCTTTGTCTGGTTCTTGGTCTGAGATGCCCTCTGTCACAAGATTTTTGTCAATGTCATCCGGCTTCTTAATGAGTTATTTCATTATTTTGCTTTCAACACAATGTCTGAAACATTAGTGCACAAGAAAAATAAAACTGTCTTGCTTCCTTAATGACAGGTTCTAGATTCATTTTCTTTTATAGATATTCAAGACAATTGTAAAATTACAAATCATGAGTACTCTCTTCTCTCTGGATGGCAACCCCTCCATGAGGTTCTGGTTTTCTTTTTCAATGCATTACTAGTAGTTTCTTATAGTTGACGAACTGTTCCTCAGTTACCTTTCAGTCATCTAACAGTTTCTTTAAACATGCTCTTAACTAATCCTATCTTTACTTGCTTGCCTAATTTTTAAATAACAATGGTTGTGTCAGCCCTAACTTAAATAAAACAAAATAAAACGTAATTCAAAATGTTTTTCTTTCTCTTCAGCAAAAAAAAGAAAATAAAAAATATTTCCCAGTTGTCGCCTTTTCAGTCGGATGCTTCTGCATCATAATTGTATTGTATTTCATAAGTTGATAATGTTCTTTATTATTAGTCTAATATTTGCTTTAGCTATCGAATTGGGATGATTATGCAACTAATGTCTGATTCTGCAGCCAAGTCCATGGTTTGATAGGTTCCAAGGTTCCAGCTGGAGAGAGAAATATATTAAAAGGTGGCGATCAATGCATTTAATGATTCCCTCCTACCTTCATGAACTAGATTGATAAACGAAGCTTCCAGTTACGTGACAAAGGATAAAGTCAACTCTGTCAGCTATAATAGGCAAGCGAGGAACGAGATATACTCCTGACGATTTGCTTTGTTAATAGAAAATCGTGAGCGAATTTTGTTATATTATCTTTTCATAGTTAATTTTACCATTCTGTTAGCAAGGTTAGGCATAGAGCTCTGAACATTTAATGATACGATCTTTATAAAAAGACCTCGCAGCAGACAGAAACACAGTGATATTTTTATGTGACAGTGAAGACTTAAAACTCTGTTTTTAATATTCAGTTTATGAAGAACCTTTTTGTTTCCATGCATGGTTAACTGTTTAATTGATAGTGTGATTACCTACTTCTCGTGGAGGGCCCCCTCAAGCAATAAGGATTCTTGTTCATTTTCAGTAAATAGAATTTCTGTATAATTTCATAAGCCTTCTATTTTGTTCAATTGAGTAGATGCATTTTTTTTTCTTTTTTCTTTTAGATTCAAATTATGATTGTTTTACTAATCATACCTTTTGTTTATAGATGCACATGAATTAAATTTAACAATAGTGATAACAATAGTGTGAGTTTGTACTTAGAGTAAAATTATATTTCGTAAAATAGAGGATTTGTTTGCAGGTTATATTTCAAGCATGAGTGATTTATAAGTAATGAAGTGTGAACATATTTAAGCAAAGATTTAATTTATTTTGGTTTTTCATGTAAGAGTGTGTTAGATTGATAGATGAGTTGATTCTTACAGAGCATATTTTAGATACATAACAGAGTGTAGGTGTGTGTTTATGAATTATATTTCATTTTACAAGTGTGAGATTGATTTATAAGTCTGAGATTTTTATTAGTTGTGTGGATTTCATAATTAGATACAATTTTTATAAGAGTGCAATTAATTTTCATTTACAATAAGTGTGGGATTGATTTACTTCTATGCAGAGTTGTGAGATTTTCTTTTGAAGCAGAGTGTGCGATTTTTCATAAGTAGCCTTCAGTAAAAGAGTGTGGTCATTTTATTTTCTAGGAAAAATTGCTTTGCTCATGTGCATTTCAATAACTTAATTTAGGATTTATATTTCGATAACTTAGCTTAATTTAGAATTGGTGTGAATAACTAAAGACTTCTAGTATATACAATACACTTACACTTCATCAACTTACTAGCCCTAACGATAAGTTATGAAAATAATTTAAGGTTAATTAAATTTCCAAACAACTTTCACCTTTCACCCAACCTTTAATACACATAGATAAGAGCACACACTTTGGGATTGAGACTTGAGCGAAGGTCATTGTTAAGGTTCAAATTTATCCTCCATTCACATGTTTTTTCTTCACTAAAATGGTCATTACAACTAAGGCACGATAAAAAATTCACCGTATCCATGCATTGTCAATTTATTTTAGGACTTCCACCTAGTGTTGAATATGTCGATATAGGAGCACAATTTTTCACATTGTCACCTTAACTAGGGCAATTATCACAATAATTTGTCCAACTTGCCACCAAACCACAACATGGCAAACCTCTCTCCTCAATGTTAAAGTGGGTTTCTATATTGTATTAATGTAGATTATTATTCATACCTTCTTAGAGATCAAACCAAAGTAATAATCAAAAATATATTATTACTTTATATGTATTAAAGTTTGAACTCTAGCGATTTATAGTGTAGGTTAAACAACACACAAAATATAACAATTTAAAGCCATGATTTAAAATGGAATTCAATAATGGATAATCATAACATTTAGATCATAATTTTGCTTATAACTCCACCATTCTTATAAAAATCTTAAGGATCTTTAATTAAAATTAAAACCTTATAAAATTAATCAAAACCTTGAAATCTATTTTACAAAACAAAGTTAAGTCAAAATCCCTGTATTTTATTTATTAGATAGACAATATTGCTATTTATATTAACTTTATAGTCGAGCTTCGCCATCCTTATGGACTAATATTTACTTTGAAAGGTGATATGGACTAATATTGACTTTAATTTAATTTATTTTATTTTTATATTTGGTTTCAATTATTCTTTTTAGTTTTTATTCTTTTTCCTTTTTTGTTTAACTTATTATTTTTTTATTTTTTGCTTTTTAACATTATTAGTATTGTTTATTTTTGCCTTTTTGTTTTATTGCTGTTTGTTTTTGTACTTTAATTATTAAACTAGAGTCTCATTTTTTTTGTTTTTAATTATTAAGGGTCCTTTCTCATTTTTCCTTTCCTTCTCCTATCTATCTTCTCATTATTCTTCTCTCGACATGTCTGTCCTGATGATGAGTCTAGTTTGTGACTCGAAACATAGACCTTAAAAATGACACCTATGGATTCAATTCTAAAATATCATTCTTCAAAAGTCTCCAAACAACAATGGATAAAATGTCAAATAAAGACAGTTTTTGAGTTTTGTCATATGGGATCACATTAAAAAAATCCATAAAAAATGGTCTGAAATAGTGGATTTAACCTTGTTTTAGTACCTCCACTCTAATCTCCTTGAAATCTAGCCAATTCCTTCATTGGGTATTTTCATGCATGATTTAATGACACTTTATAAAAAATCTCATTAGTAACAACGCTCCTACCATTAAGCATGACCCCATTCTTTAAAATTATCCAATTTGGAATTTCAAGAAAGTTGGTGCATAATTAGCAAGTGGCCCTCACTGACATTTCTCTATGCCTTGACACTATAGACATACACAAAACATTTCACTATAAACTAAGCTTTTATGCTCTTATTATGCCCAAAATAAAATTTGGCTCTATACTTGGGTATTTTTTTTTCAAACATATGATCACTTATGCCAAGATTAGTTTAAACATAGGATAATTTTTTATGATGTGGCTACTAATGTGGCACATTGGGCCCACATGACAACTTAAGAATATGCTACATCACCTCCCTCCCCACCACGATCTACCTTGTCATCACTTTGTCACACTCATACTCTCTCTTCCTCTTTTTTTTTTTTTTTTCATGAGCTCCACCTATACCTGACTATCCACCTAGCATGTCCATACCCTTGATGGGATAACCTGGCCCCACCTCTTCTAACACCAATCCATCTGACACTTATTCCTTGCCTACAATGATGGGAAAATCCCATCCCGCACCTTTCCTCTTCGTGCATAGCTTCATGATTACATGCTTAATTAGATGGTGGAAGATAGATGTAAATCAATGGTCATATATCTTTAAGGGAGTTTGAGTTGCAAGGAAGGTGAAATTCAACCAAATTCCTCCTCAAGATTTGGGGATTTTACCCAATTTCTCCCACAACTAGTTTGCAACTCCATTGAGTTCAATCAATTGGCCCATGAAAATTGTCAATTTGACGTCCTCCATTTGAATTCCTTTATGGAATTTAACTATAAATTGGGGATTTTACCTGATTCCACTCAATCTCTCAAAAATTACCCAATTTTTTCATGGGTCAAATCTACAAACACATATTCAATGGAGTTAAGGCCTATGTGTGCCTAGCACATACCCAATATGGGAAAATTACATATCTCTTCCCTCATTAATAAATTGTGAGTACCTTTTCCAAATTCCCCTTGAGGAAATGTTTGTTAATCACTTCACAATCGTCCTTTTAAAATTTTACCTTTGCAAGCCTCTTTTTCAACATGCTACTTCTGGTCCATGCAGGGCAAGTGTTGAACATGTAGCTCTGATACTAATTTCTGACATACCCATCTACCCCTATGTTTGCTAGGATGGAGGGGCATTGGAAATTTCTCTCAAATCTCCTTCACTGCACCATACCATACAATAATTTGCCCTGTCATATAGTATTTTTTTTTTACATAGAAACAAACAAGCAAACACATGTAGTTAATTGTGAATTTGTAATACTTATAAATAATTATCATTCATGATATTTTAAAAAATAATTACATAATAATAACACATCGTAGAGAGAAAAATCGACACATGTATATTTTTATAAAGATTGTACAACAATTGGTTGTTGACATCGAATGTTCATCCCAACCATAGGCATTGCTACACCAAATCTTTCTGTAACGGGCCAACCCCAGCCTAGGTCTACAAGTCCAAAAGCACTCATGAGCTCTCTAATTCAACCAAAATTTCCCATTGACTGCATGCCCTTCTCACTCACCCAACCATCCCAAATCACTAGCTCTCTTTCACCCTTAGCCTACACAACCCAAATAGTGGATCTCATTCATTGCAATGCAATCCCTCGACGTATCACACCTCTTTCCTGGCCTCCATCATAGTCTTCCTAGGAAATCTCAATGTTGCGATCCAAAAGGGACTCTCCTCATCCAATTTGACAGCATAATTATGTGAAGATACCTTTTCCTTTTAGTTATAGGTTTTTCTCTCCTCCTCATAGTTCATACCACCTTGAAATTTTAGATAGAATCATGGCAAGAATGAGCATAAGAATCCTCCTCAACCCCCTAATGCAAGGATTATGTATGCATGTCTTTAAATTGCCACTCTAAGAAGTTTTTCCAATTACCTTATCACACATTCCAAGGTTGATATGTCTTTAGCATAAGTTAAGGTAAGGTATGTTAGACTTCAAGCTTCTGTGGTAGTTTTTTGGAGTAGTATGATCCGGATTATCCACAGGATTATGTTTCTTATGTTAAGGTAAGGTATTTTAGCTTATAATAAAATATTATTATATCCAAGATTTGGCCCCTTTGGGACCCCTTAGGTCCCTCTCATTCCTCTCTTGTAGTCTCCCATCATTTTTGTCCCCTTCGTCTCTCAGCCAATGACATCTTTTTTATTTTTATTAATAACACTTTTTTTAGTCATCGGCCATGCTTTTAGGCTCAGCCTAAACCACATATTTACATTGAATTACATTTTCGAGGATCACAGTTGGGGTGTTACAATTAACTTCTCATTGGTTTTTGTGAAAAAATTATAAGCAAAAGCTATTTCAAAGAGAGAAAATATTTGACTCATTCAACAATTAACATTGTTAATTTGTCTTCAATGACCATTGCTTTTAATCTATTTGGGATACTTCTTGGGGTGACAATTACACATGTATCATCTCATTCCTTATCACTAAACCCCACACTTATGAACTTGTTATGATTAACGTCATTATTTCACTTAGGTATTTTCTTTGAATGGAGAGCTACATTTATAGCCTATTACAACTCTACCATGCCATAACTCTATCTGTGGTTAAAGAAAGACACCATGCCATGGTAAATTTGGGAATGATTTTGAACATAAAACCTAATGAAAAAAAAATGATTTTGAGGTTTTTAAACACTTTAATTTAAATACTTGTCATATTTGGGCATAAAAAATTGTTCTTTAACTCCATATCATTCTAGAGAGCTTTTGTCATGGCGACTTCATTTAGTAGTCCAAGGTTGTCATGAGGTTCTCAAAAGTAGAGGTCAGATGTGTGAGTTATGCATGACATCATCTTGACACATTGATATGTAAACTAAAGCCTACCTTATGTTCTCCTTAAACTTTGTCAAATGTTGTATGTACATAATACCTTATGGCAACTATAAGGATCCCTGGAGGTAGTGGTTTTATATAAGCCACATATATCACTACCCACACACATATATACATGGGTGAAAGGCCACCTTGAGGTTCTTCTTGAGGCCTACCATAGTTATAACCATCCTTTAGCTAAGCAACCACATAACAAGGGGCATTTCTATGTTATCAAATTGACTTAGAACTTGCACATGACCTCATTTGCACCTACTTGGAGTTTTTGAACATGGATCTTAACATCAATACAAGTTCAACCATCTCACACTTATCATGGGACACATCTATAACCTCATAGTAGTTTATTTACTCAAAACTTTAGTTAGGGCCACTTTAATTGAATGGAGAGCTACATAAAAATTAGTTTATCATAATTGTACTTGAAATCAAGGAATGATACATGACCACCTGAATTTAAGCTTGGAAGGTTTTTGAACAAAGAAACCTTAATATAAATAGAATGTTGATTATGAGGTTTTCAACACTTTAATATGGAGAGTTGTCACTCTTGAGGCTCACAAATTGTTTTATAACTCTATATCCACCCATAATGGCAAGGAAGGATGAATTTCTCTTCAATAACGAAGGTTCCATTCCCATGAGGGCCATATCTAAGAACTAAAGACAATAATGCAAAGATTTAAAGGTAGTGGCTGAATGTGCATTTCACACACAACACAATCCTTTTCCACATCAGTATGGACGAATGTTGACCCATGGTCTCCTCAACATCTTCCAAATGATATATTTACTCATTACCTTAAGGTAGCCATGGATACCCTAATAGCATGTGAGGCACACATGACGTTGACTCCACATAGAAATCTGGATTAAAGCCTACCCATGTTATCCTTAAGGTCCACCAAAAGTAGGGAGGACTATCTTATAACCAATTAGTAATGCTGGTATTCTTATATGAGAGATGTGTAAGGTTCAAATCCCCCTTCCATGTTTTTTCGTCATTGAAATGATTACTACAACTAAGGCCATAATTATTCGGTGTTAAAAATATTATGGCCACATCCATGAGCCATCAATTTGTTAAAGGACTTTCACCCAAACTTTAAATACACATAGACAAGAGCACACACTTTGGGATTGAGACTTGCACCCAGGTCATTGTTAAGGTTCAAATTTCGCCCCCCTTCTCTTCACTAAAATGGTCATTGTAACTAAGCCACGATAAAAAATTTCACCATATCCATGCAATGTCAACTTAATTTAGGACTTTCACCTAGTGTTGAATATGTCGACATAGGAGCACACATTTTCAAATTACCACTTTAGTGGGGCAATCATTACAATAATTTGTCTAACTTACCACCAAACCATAACATGACAAACCTCTCTCCTCAATGTTAAAATAGGTTTCTATACTATATTAATATAAATTATTATTCATACCTTTTTAAAAATCAAACCAAAGTAATGATTAAAAAAATATTTTATTACTTTATATGTATTAAATTTGAACTCTAGACATTTATGATATAAATTAAACAACACACAAAATATAACAATTTAAAACCATGATTTAAAATGGAATTCAATAATAGATTATCATAACATTTAAATCATACCCGAATAGGGTTTTAATTTAGATTAAAACCTTATAAAACTAATCAAATCTTTCAAACCTAGACCAATATGGCCATATATATATTAATATTAGAAATATTAGATAGCCAATATTGCTATATATATTAACTTTATATCTGCATTTTATATATTAGAAATATTAGATAGACAATATTGCTATTTATATTAACTTTATAGTTAAGCTGCAACATCCTTATGGACTAATATTGACTTTGAGAGGTGATATGTTCGAATCTTAAAACTCTCAACACAAATTAACGTGGTCCGTACGCTTGCGAAAAAGTAATATATACACGCGGTCGTTCGCAATGACCTTCACCACCACAACATCCATAACCATGACACCATTTTCACTCTCATTTAGTTTTCAAAAATTGAAAAGGCCCGTAAAGTAAATGCACACATTTTTCTACCTTAATTTAGTTTTTAATAATTGAATATATGTAAGTATACAGAGAATGAGAAAGGGTGTGTATGAATGTGGAACATAGGGAAGTGGTCCTTCCTTTTTTTTAGGAATTAGCATTCGGTGTTGGTGAAGAGGTAACAGAGCCCTCCTCGTTTCCCTGCGTCTTATCGGGCCATTTTTACCTATTTTAGTGATCAAGAGTTGCTTTATTTCTCCTTTTATATTTACCTCTACGCATTTATTAGTTTGGTGGGAGCTTCAACATTTCAGAGTTTCAAAGTCTGTTACGACTGTTGCTGTCCTGCTTCGGAGACCAAGTAGCCATCCGCACACTGTCCTGCAGGGCCCGGAGGTAAAGCTTCTCATCTCAAATGCTGACTGCATTTGCTAGATTTCGATTCTAGGGTCTTTATTTTGAATGTGGTGGCAATCTGCATTTAGGGTCACTTCCTGTTGTTCTTATAAATTCTGCGTGAGGTTCCCTGAGGATTTTATGTAATGTTGAGGTGAATTTCGGAGATGTTTGGAATGACATATCTGTATATGATGTATGCTTAAATACCCAACTGTTATTATATTCAAGATTGGATTTCATTTACATAGAATAACTTAAACCCTATGATGGATTCAATCCGTCGTTGGTTTAATGGCTTTCAGCGGGGTTACTACATGATTGTCTTTCTGAAATAAGTTTGTAACCGTAGGCATGCTTTTTCATTTTGGCAGAGCAGGGTTGTGAAGTGGAGCAGTATGGAAAACTGGGGGCGTTGAAGAGTGGAATGGGTCCAGTTATGGCATGGACAGAACCTCAAGTCACACAGTCTCAGATTGTGAATGCTGGAAGGGAGCGGGGGGATGTTGCAGGCGACAATGAGCACTCGAAGAGGCCGTTGCCTTCGAATGCCGATGGAGCAGTGAGTCATCATTCAACGAGCCATCATTCAATGAGCAGTACTTCTAGTACCAGCCCTACTTCTACTTCTGCTCCTCGTCCTGCCTCGTCCCCTTCGTCCTCATCGCTTAGAAGGTTTCAAGGGAAGGATGCACTGTCGTATGCCAATATACTGCGATCGAGGAATAAGTTTGCGGATGCACTTGGTCTGTATGAAACTGTTCTGGAAACAGAGCCTACCAATGTCGAGGCTCACATTGGAAAAGGAATTTGTCTCCAAATGCAAAGTGTTATTCCGAAGGCATTTGAATGCTTTGCAGAAGCTATTGCGCTTGATCCTCAGAATGCTTGTGCTCTCACGCACTGTGGAGTTTTGTACAAGGATGAAGGGCATTTGCTAGAAGCAGCAGAGGTTTGTTTCTCACATCTGACATTGTTTGGAGTTTTAGTGTTGTTGCCTTTTATTTATATATTTATTTATTTTCTGTACTTATTTTTTTCATCACTTGCTTGTTCTAGCATCTGTATAGTAGTAGGTGTTTTATAATGGATTTTGAAACCGGTTGCATTTGAACATTACTGGCATGACCAAAATATATCTACAGCAATCATGTCATCAATATAAAAATGTGAAAATTACATGATGTCTGCTTGAAAAAAGAAAATAAAAACTATGTCAGTCCATATACAATGGATTAACACGGTTTTTTGGATGGCACCTTTGGACCTGTGAAGTTTCAACCGAAGTCAACTCGTCAAAATTTTGTTGTTAATGTACCAAGCCTTTATAAGGAATTATCATGTCAGTCAATGCTGATGACATGGATTGACTAACATGGCATGAACATCTACTAAATCGTGGTGTCACACTTCTACACGTGTCTGCTACAAAGAAACCTGGAACATAACTGGTAGGAATTTGAACTTGCTGGCCTTCCATCAAATAGGCACTCTTGAGTCTTAGGTATGGCATCCCGATAACATTCAAGGGTTGGTTTATTTCAGACAAAGATATTTCTTGTAAAGAATCGGTACTCTTTAGAACTGCCCAAATGAATGACTTTGTTTCAGGGGTAAACATACACCATTTTTAACAAACAGATCATATTGGATTCATTTTTGTGGCAGTTTATCGTCTTTATTTATTTATTTAATGTGGCATTCACATTACCATAAATTTTGTGGAATCCATGTTAGTATCTGCTTTCCAAAAGGCTACATTGCAAAAGCAAAACATGTAGATTTGGCTCTTCCTATTCAGAATGCTTTCTTTTTGTCCAATCAAATTGTTCAATGTTTCCCCGTCCAAAATACTTGCAGGGTAAACTTGTTACTTATGGTGATTTGTCTTTCTTGTCCACTTAGATATCTAAATCCTAAAAGCTAGCTTTTTTTGTCCATATTCAAAACCTCTAGGGCATCTTTCTAGATTCCAACCCTAGCAATTTAGATGTCATACAATAATCTATTCATGGGAGCATTATTGGATATTTATCATATGTTGTTCTGTAATCCCTCTGGAGAAAGACTGAAAATGGGCTTTGAGGCTCAATTTCATTGGAGTTTACTTGCCCCTCTTGCTCTTATGTTGGATATAGTGTTGTAGGAGTATGTGCTTGACTTGGGCAGCTACACTTCCAAGTGCTCGCAAGAATGTTCCTAGCACTCATGGGAACACTCACCATATGGTTGAAAGGTGACTAATTTTTTCCTTTTTCTAAAAATATTGCAGACTATGTGGAGGCCCTAGTAGGCCCCATACATTATAGAGTAGCGTTAGAGCTTATAAAAACTCCAATCCATCTTCCTTGCTTTTTCCAACTGTCATCAAATCATTTCATTCATTGCTTATTAGGGTTTTGAGAATTGCTCATGGCAAGAAAAAAACAATAGATAGTAGAATTGTTTCTGTTTTTTGATTTCTTTACTTGTCATAGACTCTATTTAGTTTTTGAGTTTCTAGTATCTCTTTTATAAATTAGGTACATGGCCTAGCTTGTAAACATTGTTCTATACATTCTGTAAACCTTTGGTGACGATGGCCTATTATATTTCATATTCTACTCCCAATTTGGTTCATAACTTTATAATTGCTAGATGGCTGATGTATTTGGTTCAACTTCATTTCCTATTCTACTTCATGTTATAGTTTTTGACTTTGTAACTTCTAAACAGGTTACCACTGCTTACAAAGTTTTGAGACTTGTACTAAGTTGTTGATGTTCTAATCTACTATGAATCACATTTCCAAGCTCTTAATAATATCATATTACATATTATTAGCATTAAAGTCCACATTCTCCACAACTAATTTGGCATTCTATACATTTTTTTGAAGGTGTTGGCACTAAGGCTAGGAACTCTATCCATCATAATACTTGTTCCATTTGCATAGTCATGGTGGCTTATAAGGGGCTAACATGTTCTTTTTTTCTTTTTGGTAATTAGGGTGGGTGG